>JAVSCE010009113.1:0-133113 GCA_032199065.1 Smutsia gigantea
AACAAACCATTCCAGGAGGTACCCTGGTGGTATTCTGTACCAAACGGTGGTCTAGAAAGCTTTTCATGTAGAAAGCTTGGTTAAAAGAATGAACTTCCAGGTAGTCAACAAACGTACGGACTTTTCACTCAAATTGATCTGCCTGTATATTAGTTATTTCTCATCCCCCTTATTTCAATTGCCCTTTTACAAAAGACAGACATATACTGGTTCTTTCCCGTCTCCCTTATTTCAACTGCCCTTTCACAAAAGACAAGCATATGTCTCACCCATCCTCAGCCGTGTGCTGGTGCTTTGTCCTCGGTGTAAAATACTCTGGGCTTGAAACAAAAGAGAAAGCCTAGATTTTGGTACCAGAACCCAATGGATAGCTTCTGTCTTCTTGACTTACACATATTTCTAGTAAGGTGAACTGTGGCATTAAAAAGTGAGGTATCTTGGACCACATTGGAATGTTCTGAATTCACATACACTAAAATTGTGCAGTTTGGGGCAATTATGGTAATTTTCCTTTAATGTTCTCACCTCTTTCATTTCTGAATACTTGTCAAAGAATGTATTCCCCCTGAGGACAAGTTCAGGAGTTTTGTCCAAATTGACAAAAACTGAAAAAGTTCACCTGTGGAGAACCTCTCCATAGGATGTACAGGCAACAGGACAGTAAGTAATCCGAGATGGAAGCCTGAGATGCAGAAAGAAAAGCAAAGAAAGTGGTAGAAGTCTGGGTAAACATTTTTTTAAGTGATTGCAAAAAGAAGTGATAATAATAATGTTTATTGAGATTCAAAGAAAAGATACACTTAAAATACTAGATAGTAATTGTATAATTGTATATATGTCAAAGGAAGGATTAATGGAGTTAAAGCATTCTAAGGTCCTTGTGTTAGCCAGGAGAAAGGTATTAATTTTTTTAGATTTTAGACCCTGATGAGTTAAGCTTCCATGTTTTATTTACTTAAACAATAGATCAGAGTAAAACTTCTAAGTCAGCAGAAGGAAATGTGAGATCATAAAGTAATTAAATTAAAATTAATTGAAATAAAAAATTTAAAAGGTAAAGGGTACAAAGAAACAGAGTATCAGAAAAGAACCCAAATGAAGATAGATTTAAGTCTATCATCAAGTTTACAGACTAGTGGAGGAAACAGAAGTGAAATGAGTGAATATGTGATTTCATGTAGCAGTACATGCTATGAAGAAAATCAAATAGGGTAAAGCATTAAGTGATGCCTAGGAGGAGACTATTTTTAGGTGAGGGAAGATCTGAGAGGAAGCAAGAGACCTCAAGGCTTTTTATCTTGAGCAAGAATGGAAGTTGAGAAGACATAGTCAGGGAGGTGGGAGGAAAACCAGTGAGGCCTGAGGGTTTCAACAAGGAGGGTATGACCAACTGGGAATGCCTGGTTATTTACCACACACATCTTTCCCAGACCTGGGGAACATGGTCAGTAGCAGGCTCAGGATTCAGAAGAGTTATCATAGCTTCAACAGGCACACATACACCTGTAGAGTAGAGTGGCTAAGTGCAAGGACTCTGAAGCCAGACTACCAGAAGTTGAACACTGGCTCCATCTCTTTTGTTGTCATCTGGGGATCTTGGGCAAATTATTTAACATCTCTGTGCTTTGTTTCCCCACATGTAATCTGAAGGTAATAACAGCACTTGTTTTCTCTGGTTGCTGTGATGAGTTAAGAAAGCACTTAAAACATTCCTGGCATAAAGTAATCACCATGTAAGTCTGTTGAAAGCTCTGTAATGGCAAAGATAGGAAGGTCAAGTTTGCTTGTAGTGTACCGACTTGCACTCTTTAACCTGTTCACACTAGACTTATGTAACTGAATTAATCAGCATAATTGACAGATTCTAATAAAGAAACAGAATGAAAGAAACTATGGTCTAGTTCTTTACTATAGTACCTTGAACTTAAGGTATATTTTCTTATCAAGCTATATGTCAATTACACATTTTCATATCCAGTTATGTCATAGGGAATACCCCATTAAATGCTTACTCTTACTCTTTTCCAGGAGGACTGTGTCCTTTTCTCTTTTCAATCTAAAATAACCTCAGATGAAAATTGACAATAATAAATACTTTTTGTATCCTGTTGGGAGCCATGTGGCACAAGAACAATAAGACTCCATCTTGTTGTTTACTTCTTGATCAGTTTTGCGCCACAATTTCCCACCCAGTGTTCCCACTCCGGTCCGCCAATTACGTCAGCGACAACTGCGCATGCTCACAACTTGGTGTGTGATTGGGTTTTGTAGATCGCTTCATTAACGTGACGGGCAACCAACCAGAAGAAACCACTCCCTACCACACCTCTTCAAATGCTATATATTCCCTGCCTTTTCTGCAAATAAACGAGACTTGATCAGAAAGCCTATCTTGTCTCTATTCGCTCTGTCTTCTGTCCCTTTTCATTCGCGCACCCCCTCCTTAGGTCCCAGTTGGTGAACCCCGCGGCCGGGGGTTTTACGTTTGCTGACCTGCAGGTCGGGTCAGTATCCACATTAATAGAAGATATAGCAGAATACTTTCTTGAGGCTAGGTATTATAAGAAGCCAAATAATTTTTGCTTGGAACACTGAAGTAGGTGCTTTGAAGGATTCATAAAAGTTTAAGACTCTTATTAATGTGAAAGATGAAATGCACATGCCTGAAAAAATTACACAATGGGAGTGTATGGCCTAGAGTAAATGCTATAAGAGATAAAGACAAGGCAGAGCTCACTACTGGTTCTAAGGAAGTTTCATGAGTGAAGTGAGATTTATCTGGATGTGGGCAAAGGGAGTCCTTATAGTCATTTCATTTTAAGATATGCAAGGACTCGAACAATTTATCTCTAATGCGGACTTCCTTAGGAAATTACTAGAAAAAGTCCTTCAGCAAAATGACGGAGTAAACCAAAAAGAAGAAACTAGATGCATAAAACCAGAGGGGCGAAGGGAAGTCCCAGAATGACAGCTATTCAGCAGGACTGGAGGGTCACTGGCCGACTGGAGCAAGAACATAAGAGTGAGGGAGGGGAAAATGCAACTGACAGGGGACTTGATGTTTCAGTGTTTCATTGGGTGTGATAGATGTTTGAGGTATTGGATCCCCTGGGAGTATTTGGAAAAAACAAGAGATAGGTGAATCAAAACCACCACCACTAACAGACATGTGCAAAAACAAGGCAGTTACTAACTTGATGGGGACAGGTGTGAAAAAAGGAAATAATCATACTACATTACTTGTCTCAGCCTTGAATGATATTTACATAATCATGATAAAGTAGATACTAACTGCTGACATCCCAAAACTGCTACAAAACTACTTTCAGAATGGGGTGGCGAGAGGGGCAAAAGACTTAAGCCTCAATTACCCAATTTCAGAAGATAATTTGTGTCATTAAAAAAAAAATAGCAACATGTTATTTAGAAACAGGGAGGTAAAGTTCAGTAGAAATAGCCAAAAAATAGTTGGTAGTATGGCTCCCAAGGAATGAGACTTGGGGAAGCATATTTGTGAAGAGGCAAGGCAAGGATTACTGTTTTTCATTATAGGCCTTGAAAAAGCATTATACAAAAAAACACTTCTGATTAAAAATTAAAGGAGTGGACAGAAAAATCAAAAGACTTTGAGAAGTGATCATACACAGGGTTCTGATGGACTAAGCAATGAGATCTCTATCATTCCTTCATGTAACAAGTACTTCTCAAGCACCATGCTAAGCCAGACACTAAGGTAGGGCCCAAGAACACACAGCGAATGAGGGCATAGATGGTGCCTGCCCTCACGGAGCATATGTCTACTAGAGCAATTAGACAGTGAACAAGAAAATAAATACACAGTACAGGTTGCAGTAATAAATGATATGAATAGAAAAAAGCTAACTACGATGACAGAAAATGGTGGTGAGGGAAAGACAGGGCACCCAACTTTAGTTAGGTTTGTCAGGTAAGGCCATCTGAGACTTGAAACACATGAAGCCTAAACCAAAGAATGTGTATAGACTCCCAGGAGGTAAAGTCTGGTGAGTCTAGAAGTGTTAGAAAGCCGCTGTAGCCAGAAGTACCACAGGTGAGCAGGCTCTCTAAATGAGGTTGGAAAAACAGCAGGGCCCAGATCTTGTTGCTGTAGGTATGAATTGGAGGAATCCTCATTTAGGTAACATTTAATACCAAGAGAAGACAGAGTATAACCCATAACTTTACCCAGAGAAATTCCAACATTTAAGATGAGGACCCAATAAAGGAGACTGAAAAGGTGGGGCCTGTCAGGAAAGACACAGGAGGGAAGTCTGAAAACTTGCCCAATAATACCCTAACACTTTTATTTTTCATTTTTCTAAAACCGCTCTACAGTTTGTATTCATTTTGAGACGGTACAACTCGGTTTCCAGAGTTTTGCTGTCAGTTCCGCAGGGAACTGGAGTTAACGTGAATCCTAGAAAAATCAGTGTACAATTACCCATATTTACTCCTCCCCACTGTCAATTAAACCAGCGGGGCTCAGGATCTTTGTTGGAAATACTGCCTTTGGAGTCCTGTGGGTAAAACTGCATTATTTCCAGAATCCCTCGCCTGGCCTTAGTGCATCTCCCTATCAATAGGTGTTTCCAAGGGGTGGAGAGAAGTAGTCCATCTCCGTTTATCAATAGGTTTTCAAGGGGGACCCAGGGCAGATTTGGACCCGAGGTTGGGTGGGGTCCCTTTTTTGCAGCACACAGGCAAGCAGAAGTGGACGACTGGTTATAAGCAATAAACAGGTTTCTCCCACTTTACTTCTCCATTTGACTGATTTCGGTCTCAAAGGTAATTTCCCCAGGGCAGGGAGACAAGACAGATTTTTCCACGGGAGTTACAGGTCCCTTCTGTGCCTCTGTGGCGTCATCCAAAACTACTTGATTTAAACTGAAGGGTCCTGAAGACCCCGCCCCGCTTAAAGAGCAAACAACCCACCGCGCTGCACTCTAGGTGTGGGAGGAAGTCGAACACGCTGCCATGCCCACAGCCTAGGGCGCAGCACCGAGGGCTGCAACAGTCACGGCACGGTGATGCGGTTCCGTTGCTTTGGGGCCCTCGAGATTAGAACCTGAAGAGTCATGGCGGCGGGCGGCGCGGCTGCAGGTACCGCAGAGCGCTGAGGCAAACTCCGGGCCTCGAGACAGTCCCGGAATACGAGGCCAGAAAAAAGACGAGGGTCTAGGGAGGGAGGCAAAGGAGGCCCCGGCGGCTGCCACGGGCAGGACGCGCCGCGTTTCCCGGGAGCAGGCGCCGCCTCCGTGCTCGTCCCGTCGGATGCCTGCGGCTACTGCTTCCGAGGTCACATTACCGAGAGGCGTGTTTAGGGCGCGGCCCCCGCACATGCCCGCAGGAGCCGGCGCGGCAGCTAGCACCCAGACGCCGGAGCAAATGACTCCCCTCTGCCCTCTGCCCGCGCTCGGCTGTTTCCTTCCGCTTCTGCTCCGCTCCGTGCCCACGGTCGCGTGCAGCGCCCGGCCGAGAGCCCAGACCGCGGGCCTCTCCCGGCCAGGCCCGCCCCGCCACCCCGCCCCGCCAGGAGCCGGGCCGCTCCGGCCGCTGTCCAGCGCTCGCTGCCTCGGCCGAGGCTGCCGCGGTGCCAGTAATGTCGGGGCCCAGGCCGGAAGGACACGCTCTCCAGACTTGGGGAGCTCGGGGGCGCCGCCAGCGGTCCGAGGGGCGGCCGAGCGGGAGCGGAGCGGCCCCCGGCGGTGGGGGCGGGGCGGGGCGGGGGGGGAGGGGGACGGGGGAGGCGGGAGCGCGCGCAGCCCCTCGGCGCGGCAGCGAGTCCATTCGGGCCCCCGAATGGGGGAAGCGCTGGTTTTCTCGTGTGCGTATCGGGGGAGGCCACCGAAGCTGCCCCGTACGGTGGACCTGTGCGCTGACTGTAGAGAGCGTAAAGAGGCGCAGTGGTGTCCGATCCCCAGCCTGCTTTCCAAACGGGCTTCCAGCGCACAGGTTGGATCCTAACTCCCCTCTCAGCCAGACCTGTGGGCTGGTCCCGAGCGAGACGGCGCGGGCGCGGAGTTGCTGGCGGGAAATTTAAAGTTCGGCGTGTGCGCTGCGGCTCATTCTGTGCTCTCTTATTCCCCCTTTCCCCCTCGGCTGCGGACCTCGCCATGCCCTGCTCTGAAGAGACCCCCGCCGTCTCCCCCAGCAAGCGGGCCCGGGCTGCGCTGGAGGGCGGCATGCGGCTCCGCTTTGCCCGGCTCTCCGAGAACGCCACCGCTCCCACCAAGGGGTCCGCGCGCGCCGCGGGCTATGACCTGTACAGGTGAGTGGGGACCACCGGCCGCCCGTGCCCCCGCCATCGGTACCGCCCCACGAAGAAGGCCCACCCATCTCTGGGGTTTCGGAGCTCTCAGACTTGTTAGTTTATATTCGGACCATCTGCTGCCATAGTTTGAAACTTGCACTTAAAAGATTACAGAAACAAACCTTTTTTGCATACATGTAGGGTTTCTGTCTTATTTTTACGTTGAGAATTTTAGTTTTCCTCTTTAGCCTAAATTCAGTAGGGATTTGGGCCTCGAGTGCAGAATAGTGACTAAATATCTATGAATGTCCACACAGGTGTTGCTTTGCAACCTTTATTGGACCCTTTCCAAGTGGAAAGTAGAGATGAGTAAGGCCCACGTTGGCCTGCACGCAGTAACCTGCTGATGCTGAGCTCGACAGAAAGAAAAGCCCTAGTGGGAGTCTAGGTACTGAGTATGAAAATGCCTAAGACGGATTAGTGAAGGCTCTTTGTGTCTTAAGGGTTAGTAAAATTTCTCTATACGTCCATATTTAAGTTCACCCAAAGTCTGGGAATTTCAGAAAGGGCCTGAGTATGAAAAGCAGGGATGTCGCTATACTCCCACTTATTCATTTGTACAGCCCTCATATCTGTACTAAAATCTTTATCATTTGCTATTTTATTTAATCGTCACAACAATCTGTGTCCAGTTAGAACCATTATGGGAGGGGAAAAATGATGTCAGGGGAAGGAGGGTTTTACCACAGTACTAAATCTTAAGACTTATTTTAAAGCATCCCAGGTAATTCTAATGTGAGAACTACCGGTTTAAGTCATAAGTAAGTACAGGGACAAGGAGAGAAAGGAGTGTGTGATGATAGTAATGGGGAAAAGAAAGAAAAAGAAAAGTGAGGTACAGACTCTTACAGCCCAAAAGAATATAGTTCAGTCCTTTAACTTTCTTTGATGGATGAAAGTAGAGTTGGTGCAGATTTAAGGTACTTCAAAACATACTCCTAACAAACAAAGGTGATTTTCTATATACTGACGTAGACATGGAAATAACTTATCTCTT
This sequence comes from Smutsia gigantea, assembly GCA_032199065.1. Taxonomy (NCBI): domain Eukaryota; kingdom Metazoa; phylum Chordata; class Mammalia; order Pholidota; family Manidae; genus Smutsia; species Smutsia gigantea. The sequence goes on from JAVSCE010009113.1 coordinate 7,326, forward strand.
TAATAAATTAGGGTTTAACTATTTAAAAGAGAGGAAATTTCAATGAAAAAATATATATGAAATGTATATATTCCAATGTATAATACCGCTTTACCAGTCTTAATTAAGATCTCTGAAGTATCTTCCAGTTTTGTTCATTGTAAAAATCTCTTAAATTTCTGTTAAGGAGGGGACTACAGGAATAGCAAGAGAAGCATCATTTGCTGAGTGGTCTTAGAGAATTAATTTCTTAGCAGTGTCCTCCAGGACCTGTTTACAGTGATCAGCCTTCTTCCTCTACCAGTGAAGTTAATGGCCACAGCTTTGCAAAGCTTGGTCAACTACTAAAACCAATAGAACAGATGCAGCACAGTTCTATCTCGCACCTTCACGTTATGTTGTTGACCCATTTTCCCCTTTCATTCTGCTCTCTTTCCCTAATTGAGGATTGTTGTGAGAATAAAATGAGTTATATAAAGCAGTTAGAAGTGTGCCTGTCACGTAGTAAGGACTTACTAAATGTTAGCTATCATTAACTATTATTTACCCTTCTGTCTTGGTTCTGTCTTTATCTTCCTCTTTTTATACCATGAAGCACACACCTTTTAAAAGTCTGCCTAGATTCTGCCCTCTTCTGCTAATCTGTATTTCAGTTTCCCAACAAAATTTTGTTCAGAGAACACGTTTGTATGTTGACATGTCTTTCACCAAAAAAATTCAGAGACTGTCTATAGCTAAAGTTGTCACCATTTTAATAACAGACTAAAAGAAAATACCTACCTCTACCTTCTTCATAAACTTTTTAAAGATATGAATGGTAAATTTAGTGCACTGAGTTCTTGGGAAGATGATTATTGAGACCTAAGATTGTATTATTTTATGAAACATTTGAAGCAATTCTATACACTTAGTCACAAGGAAGAAAATATAAAAACAATATTATGAATAAGTACTGTTTCTTTTCTTTCAATATCGTTGTAGTGCCTATGATTATTCAGTGCCACCGATGGAGAAAGCCCTTGTGAAGACCGACATTCAGGTAGCTCTTCCTTATGGGTGCTATGGAAGAGTAGGTGAGTGATTTAAGGCACAGGTAACTACTTGTCAAGCTCTTCCTTCTTATGTTCCTTCATCTCAGTTTCATTGGGGGTATAAATGAAGGAAAGGATATTACTCGGCCTGTTCCTAAAATAAAGAAGTGCCATTTGTGATGGCAAATGCAGCCAGTTGAAAACTTTGATTTATTTATGGACCTGCTTTTGCCTCTCTCTTTTTTTTTTTTTCTAATTCCTTGTTTGAGCTTTTAGGAGGCTCCCATTGGCTCAGGAGGTTGTTCTCACAACTGTGAGAAAAACTGAAAATACAGCTGACTTTTAACTGGAGCCCCCCTTCCATGATCAAATTGCATGTGATGTCAGATTTCTTTTTGAAGATAGCAATGAGAATAGCTAATATTTGTCATATGACAAACAGGCTTAGGATAATGGCACATAGGATTTTATATTATGAGAGTAAAACTTCTTACCCCTGTTGGTCCCCGAGTATATCAGGCCACTTAGCCTTTTCCCCTTTGGGTATCTGGGTCTCCCCCCATGAGGTATGTTAGGGGAAGGTATATTCTTCAGTGCCCTACAGGGAAACGCCTCGTAGTGGGACGGCCTAGGACAAAATAGAGTCTAATTCAACATATTTGACTTCCGTGGAGTGAGTCAGTTGTCACTGGAGAGTTCAAAACTTGTTAAGAACATAATTACTCTCTAACTTCAGAGTAAACATAAAGGAGCAAATTGAACTGTGTTGGGAGAGAGGGCTATCCATCACTCTTGTTAACCATGAGTGTGAGAACTAGTATGTCAACCTTTCCAAGAAAAATGAGATGGGCAACACTGACTGCATCTTTAGAATATTTTGGGGTGGGGGGAAATCAGAGGGAGTGAAATAAAAGGAAAGGCAGGAAGGAGCAGTATTTACTGGCAAAGTGCCTGATTTAAGTTATTCTGAAATAAAATACTGGAAGTTAGGATAATGGTAGGTGTGATGCCCAAGCCAGCAAATCGTAAGGTGTAAACTTAGCTTTTTATTTTTTCAGTTTAAGACTAAAAAGCACAGTAAGAGTAAAATGCATAGTGGAATTGAAATCCTAAGATTTTTAGCATTTTGCTTCACCAATATTAGGTCTTTTACTTATTCTGGTTCATTTGTTTCATACAGACATACCTTTTGGCACCCGAGTCATGAGTAGGAGTCCCAGATTCTAGGCTAAGCTCTGCTATTCATTGGTTAGGTTTATGACTCTCTCCATCTGCCTTCTTCCATCTGCATTACAACATGCTCCAATTTCCCATCTGAAAACAAAGTCCTCTTCCTCAGTCCCGTGTCCCTGGCAGCTGCAGTTCTCCCTTGTGACCATACTTCTTGGAAGACTTGCCTGTGTTTGTTCCCATTTACTCACCTTGCAGATTCCTCCAGCAGTCCAGGGCTGCACCACCACGGATCCACCATTGACTGAAGTTGTATGGGATTGGCTTCGTTGGTTTTCAATTAAACCTGGTCCGATTTTTCTAAAATTATTTTCTACTTTCTTAATACAGTGTAATACATATATCCTTTAATTCAGAACCATGTGCAAAGGCTAAGATGAAGATGTTGATGTTATAGGAGATGAGAGTGACATGCTTCAGTTATGTAAGTTGTGTCCATTATTGCTTCTCCCCCTTAAAATAGCCAATTCTCCTTTTTTGTTTTTTAGCTCCACGTTCTGGTTTGGCTGCAAAACACTTCATAGATGTAGGAGGTAATATATTTATATTTTTCTATAAATATTTGTAAATATTTACTTTGTCTTTACTTAAGAGAGTAAACAAATGATGAATTTTTATCTTCAGGGAAAGGAAATAGATTTTATTATGTCTTGCCTCTAGAAATGTGCATATCTGAAGCAATAAACAATTATGATATTTTCAAATACTATTTGATTATGCTTAATTTTTTAAATGATCATTATGTGAAATGCATGTATTTTACTAATAGGCTAATTAGACACTATCTGATAGATAGGGTTTTTGCCTTAGCTTAATGGTAATCCACATTTAGTCCAAAAAAATGACTCTATTCTTAGAAGAAAGTTTGTTATTATAGGGGAAGTAAAGCTTTTATGTCATTATTTAAGCAATTGTATTTTGCTTAAATCATTATTAAGAAATTATTTAAACAAAAGATCCTAGAAAATGCAGATCTGTCTTCTAATAAGAATTTTCTTAACTTCATTAGAGTACCATCTATGTTTGGCAAAATATTAAAAGAGAATCTTTCCCTAAGGTCAGGAGACTCCTCTCTACATTTCTTACCAAGCAAGTTCACAGTGGCTACTATTTCCCTGATAACAAAGCCTTACTCATGTCTCCCAAAGTCGGCAACTCCCTAGTGAGGCCCCGTTCATGAAGCAGCCCCAGTGTCCTCTGCTGGGCACCCTTGTAGGTTCCCTAACTGCTGCCCGCTGTAAGGAAACTCACCTTCCTGATATGGTTCCCTTGCTTCGGATCTTCTCCGTGCTGGCATACAGACCCAAGGACATTTATCCTGAACTCTCTTCATCCCCATCAATAGGGAGGGAGTGCTTCACTCAACTAAATGTCCTCGCCCTCCGATAAGTGGGTGTGCTAGGTTCTGCCATTTTTATAAAGCTTTTTTAAGGAGGAGGACAGTGGCTCAGATGAGCTCAAGTTGACATGTTAAAAACTAGGATCTCCATCCATAATTCCAATCCCTCTGTTCTTTCCACTGCAATTAGATGCTGGGATCACATCAGCCTGTCGCCTCACCAACCAAGCACTGTCCTGAATTAGCTCTCTGTTAACACGTGCACTGCAGGGATTAGAGTTTGGGATGAGGCCTGTTCTTGGCTGTCTGCTATGGTGTCACTAGGTGGTGCTGTGGGGCAAGATAGGAGCCCAAAGGTAGTTCTTAGCGACTGAAGACTGCTGAGTTTGACATAGCAGGAATGGAAAGCCCAGTCAGGTTGAGGATTGCCTGGGTTCAGCTATGCTTGATTTTCAAAAGTACCTTTACAAGGTCAAGTATTGTAATTTAGGACTATAACTTAAGGATATAAAAGATTGTATGTATTTTTTTAAATTAAGGTATCATTGATACACAATCTTATGAAGGTTTCACATGAGCAACATTGTGGTTTCAACATTCACCCATATTATCAAGTACCCCCCCCACCCCATTGCAATAACTGTCCATCAGTGTAGTAAGATGCTATAGAGTCATTACTTGTCTTCTCCATGCTGTACTGCCTTCTCCATGACCCACCTACATTATGTGTGCTAATCATAATACCCCACAATATCCTTCTCCCTCCCTCTCCAGCCCCTTCCCTTTGGTAACCGTTAGTCCCTTCTTGGAGTCTGGAGTCTGCTGCTGTTTTCCTCTTTCAGTTTTGCTTTGTTGTTATATTCTACAAATGAGTGAAATCATTTGGTACTTGTCTTTCTCCGCCTGGCTTATTTCACTGAGGATAATACCCTCCAGCTCCATCCATGTTGTTGCAAATGGTAGGATTTGTTTTCTTCTTATGGCTGAATAATATTCCATTGTATATATATACCACATCTTCTTTATCTATTCACCTACTGATGGACACTTAGGTGGCTTCCGTATCTTAGCTATTGTAAATAGTGCTGTGATAAACATAGGGGTCCATATGTCTTTTTGAATCAGGGATCTTGTTTTCTTTGGGTAAATTTTTAGGAGTGGAATTCCTGGGTCAAATGGTATTTCAATTTTTAATTTTTTGAGGAACCTCCATATTGCCTTCCACAATGGTTGAACTAATTTACATTCCCACCAGCAGTGTAGGAGGGTTCCCCTTTCTCCACATCCTTGCCAGCATTTGTTCTTTGTCTTTAGGATGTTGGCCATCCTAACTGGTGTGAGGTGATACCTCCTCATTGTGGTTTTAATTTGCATTTCCCTGATGATTAGCAATGTGGAGTATCTTTTCATGTGCCTGTTGGCCATCTTAATTTCTTCTTTGGAGACATGTTTGTTGAAGTGTTTGTTTAGATCCTCCACCCATTTTTTAATTGGGTCATTTTATTTATTTATTTTTTGAGTGTTGAGGTGTGTGAGCTCTTTATATATTTGAATGTTAGATTGTATGTATTTTTAAAGAAATTTGAAAAGGTGAAAGGAACATGGGCTTTGTAGTAACAATTGGATTTGGGTGTCAGCTTTGTCAGTAACTAGCTAGTTATTACTTAACTTCTCTGAACCTCAGTTTTCTCATCTATAAAATTAAAATTAGTGTGCCTGCCTCAGAAGCTTGGGAGGATTAGGTGATAATGTATGACACTGCTTGATACATATTAGGCCCTGTAAGTTAAAGTTCCTGTCCCCTAGGGGCTTTACAGATTTTTTTTTTTTTAACATAGAAACTTTTCTTTCTGACTTTGTTACTAATTTTTGCTCTGTTTAAAACAACTATCTTTAAAAATATATTCACGTAAAAGAAAGGGAAAGTTAGTTTGCCTGGTGGTTTTTGTGATATTATTCATAAAATCACATTGTGGTGAGTTCTTGGATACACCGTATCTTAAAAATGTCTCTTAGGCACAAGTTTATCATAGTTGGCCACAGTTTTTATTTCAGAAGAGAGATGTTGTTAGAAATCTCAGGCTGTAAATAAGGGTCAAAGGGAAAAGTTGAGTATGCAGGATTCTGTTCAGAATGCACATCTGGTAGGTGTGGATGGTTTGCACTGAAGAAGGTTTCCAACAAATGACATGCCAAAGTCTTGACACAGTAAAACTTTTGCCTGAAGTCAGTTAATTACTCTGCCAGTTCCAATGCATGATTTTTCCAGTGATAACTTCAAAATACTCTCCTTTCTCATGAAGAGAAATATCCCTGATGCTTATGTCCTTTACAGAAAAATAAGTCTTGGGTTTTCCTTGAAGGTCATAATCACCTTTGAGTAATAAATGAACTTGGAAATAAAGACATTTTACACTGCTGGCATTCATACTTAAAAAAAAAAGTATTGTTCGAGGCCTTTATTGCTGCCATGCCTTTTATAGTTGACTTCATACAACTTCATATCTTTTAGTTAGTTGATGGCTTTTCACATTTCCTTGTCTCAAGCCTAAAATCTTGGTAGATCACCTGGCTTTGCAGAATTCAAGATACCCAGCAATTTGAATTTGATAGGACTGCTTTACAGATAGATAGCAAAGGCCTTTACAAAAAAGGCAGAAGATAACATAAATAAAAAAAATATTTTCAAGTCATGAAAAAGAGCTAAATACCCAAATAGATAAGGGAAAGAACATAAAACATAGAAGAGGACATGCAAAAGTACAGCAAACGGAGGAAAAGAATTCTAGCTCACTAGTTGTCAGGGAAATGTTAAACCATGAGATGCCATTTTTCACTCATCACATTCGTCCAAATTTAAAACATTGCTACCGTCTTGTGCTGGCAAGGGTTATGGAAATGGGTATTCTTAAATATTGCTGATAGAAGTTTGAACTGCTACACCTTTTTTGCAAACTTATCTGACAATATCCATTAAAATTTTAAATGTGTACACCATTGGATCCAGGAGAGTGCTTTTTGGAAACTATCTGGTGAGAATAAAAAGCAGTAATATACAAGGACATATGTAAAGGGCTGTTTTGTTTATTATTAGTGAAAATGTAAAAGCAATCTGAATGTCTAATAGTATGTAAGAGAATGGTTCCTAAGAAATAATGATACTGCATTTCCATATCTAGAATTTAAAAGGGATGGCTGAGATTTATATATATTAATCCCACAGGATATCTGATATTTTATTTGGAAAAAGAAGGTAATATGTAAAATGTTACTGTAATATTGGCTACCTGAGTACTTGTGGAGGGTAGGGGAACATTATTGGTCTTTATTTTATATGTACTTGTACTAGTATTTGGGTAATCTAAAATTTTTCTATCAAGGTAGAAACAGAAGAGTTGAGAAGTTAGTCCACATTGTCTTTATCTAAGGCATTTCAGATAACAGTACTAGCCAGACTTCAAATCTTCCAGCATGGAGATTGTACGGCCTTCTGTGGTCATTTTTTCTGGCATGGAATAGCATGATCTACCAAGGGGTTTCTTCATTAAATCTGATCTAAGTTATCCTGTAGCCAAAACTTCCTGCATATTGATAACATAGGAAACAGCTGATCCTGTCTTTATAGCAATTCTTTCAAAAAATATTAAGGACTAATTTAACTGGCAGTGAAGAAGGAAAACAGGCTTCGGTATTCTTTGAATTGGTTAATGTTTGTTTTTTTTTTTGCTGTACAACTAGAAAAGAATAGACTGTTCCCTTCAGTCTAGACATGATAGGAAGCACTTCTGCTGCCTTTTAGCCACTTGTGTACTCACCCTTCTCACTGTTAAACATCTATAGATCTTTAATTCAAACTCTTAAGTGTTGTGTCAGGAACCTTTTAAAAAGTGCTTGAATTCACTTTCATTTATCCCTAGTAATTCATTCATAAAGCACAGGGGTTCATTTAAACTTTACTGTAATCCACTGAAAAATCTGAAATGTTGGTTTTTTGATATTTTCCCCACTGTGGAACTTTATTTAAAAGCTTTTTATTTTCTATATGAGAAAATTGAAAGAGACTGTTTATCCTTGTTCTAAAAAAAAATTTTTTTTTTCAGTTGACCTTCAAATAATTTTGAGTCTGGTAAACCAGCATTAGTACCCATTGAACTAAGTGGCCTGATTATTTTTATTTAATTTTTTTTTCCTTTGATAAGAGTTTTTTAAAGAAGTGGAGTGTTGATAAGAAGTTGTAACATGCAGTTACATTTAATTAGGTTTACATGAATCCTATCCAGCATTTTACAAACTGAGGGAAAAGAATGAACATATAATATATAAAAGGAAATTGGTGGTGGGGGTACAGTGGAGGAGCGAGGAGTGACTCCTGATAGGCAGGGGGTTTCTTTTTGGGTTAATAAAACTGAAATTGATTGTGGTGATGGTTGCATAGCTTTGAACACACTAAAAACCACTGCATTGTGAATTATGTCTCAATACTAGAAAAGGAAATTAGAAGGCCTGGTGCACCTATATTATCTACGCCTGTATTTATGGAAATGTTTTAAATTCTTGCCCCAAAGATAAATGCTAACAAGTCTGTTAAATAAACCTCTCTGGGCCAAGGTAGGAAGGGCCCTGGCTCAAGTTTCTCTCCTGCAAAGATTTGATGCCCTTGTGTTTATAACCTCAAACAGATAATAATTACAGTAGCTCTATGTAAAAGTGTATTCATCATTAAGCTTATGTGCTAATGTCTTCTGAGAGATTATGCTGTAAGAAAGGATGGTGACTTAAAAGGAGAGGAAGAATATAAACTGAAATGTTTAGTTCTATTTTTATTATAAAAATAGAATGTTCTGGTAGTTGCTAGCCTGCCGCTTAACAGTGTCAGCACTGACTTACTCCACTGTAGATCTTCAGGTTTTTTGACACATTTATTTATGACTCAGTCATACTTCAATCTGAGTATTAGTGGGAAGCTGCTCCCAGGAAAAGCCTTTAAAACCCAAATCACAATTTTCTTCTAACCTTTTTGGCAGGTGTGCAGCAGATAGGTGATAGGTTTGGAGAGAGTGATTCAGGGCGACCCATCTGAGATGCTAAGTGCCTGCTTCCAGTTTAGAGTAGGATATGGTCATCATTTATAAGGGTGACAGGTTGGAGAATTTGGGCCATTTTCTAAATTCTTATTTGCATTTTAGTAATATCATTTCTTAGTTTGGAGGCTTTACATCGTGCCAGAGCAAGATCCCCTTATTCAATTCCAAGTATAAAAATCTCAGAGCTACACAAGAATGAATTTGAGGTAATCATACACCTTCAGTATTTTGGTAGCACAAACCAAGCTAATGTTATTTTTCTCTTCTCCAGCTGGTGTCATAGATGAAGATTATAGAGGAAATGTTGGTGTTGTACTATTTAATTTTGGCAAAGAGCGGTTTGAAGGTATGTTAAGTACATAGAATCACATAAATTCAGTGAGTTAATTCTGAGTTATATATGTCTAAATAACACATTCTAACTCCTCCAATTCTCATTCTGCAGGGTGGGATATAAAGAATGCATCAATGCAATACCAGTAATCAACTTTTGTTTTTTTCCTTTCAAGTCAAAAAGGGTGATAGAATTGCACAGCTCATTTGTGAACGGATTTTTTATCCTGAAATAGAGGAAGTTCAAGTAAGTATCATAAAAGCCTAGTAAGGAATGATGTAACATCTTTAGTGAAGAAAAAAAAAATTTTTTGAGAATTTAATATGTCATTTGTAACTAAATAGCAGCATATATGGACTTGTCCTATTTTAAGCAAAATTAAAATACTAGTTTTAGTATTTTGAAATGGTTTCCATATCTGTTCTATAGCATTACTACAGATAATAAGTCATTTAAATGCCCTGAAATTCTATTTCCTTAGCTTTTTAAAAATTTTTCCAATATTTTATGTAGCTATTTTAAAATTTAATTTTTAAGAAACCCTCCTTTTTGAAAAGATGGTTTAGCAAGAGTAAAAGTCTTACAGATTAGTTGTTGGAGAGTCCTGAAAGAGGATCTGAAGTTAATCCTCTGCCATCACCTTTGTGTCTTGTCAGGTTTTGGATGACACTGAACGGGGTTCAGGAGGGTTTGGTTCCACTGGAAAGAATTAAAATTTATGCCAAGAATAGAATGTGAGCATATACCTCTTTTCTTAGAAATAAAGAGTCTTTGTTTAAGTGTTTTGGTGTTTTACACTTCTGTAAACTTAATAGCTTTAGCTTCTTAACCTATTTGGCTCTTAGAATCAGGTAAAGGGCACCGCTGCAGGGATCACCTGGATGCTTGCCCTTCTGTGTTTTCTATATTTGATTGTTGAATAAATCTGTGTGACCTAATGCAGTTTCTTTTTTTAATCAAATGTGCATCTATCACAAGTCAAAAAAACTTGTTTAATTCACTAAATGCTACCCCTTCAGCAACTATTTAATTGCTTTATATATCATAAGCCATGTCTTTCATTCTAAATCTGAATTCTTTCCCAGGTATAAATTATGGCATAAACTGATCCTAAAAATAATAAAAAGACTTCTTCCTTGTTCTTCTCTTTTCTTCATTGGTCTAAAAAATTAAAAGATTTTTTTTTAATCTTCAGATTCTTTTTGAGGGTGGAAGGAAGAGACTCCTCAGTTCATTTTTTTATTTTTCAGTTTTTTAAGTCTTCCTTTTGGTAGCTGCTGGGTTGACTGAGGAGGTGTGTATGTGAAAGGAAATGTAACTTGGGGATTTCTAGTTGGTTTGTTCCTCTGAATTTCAGTGCGTCAAGTAAATTGTACGAGTTGTAGTTGTATGTGTTCCCTCACTGACGTAGCAATAATAGGCTGTAAGTATCCAAGAAATATGTACTCTGAGAGGGATAAAATAGATGTGGTGATGTGTGTTTAGGCCAGGCCACTCAGTTTGTCCATCCCAAGTACTTGGGAGTAAATATGTTTGAGAGCATTTCACTGCAGACGGGCTGATTCTGTAGGTTAGCTTTGAATGACAACTAATGCAACCTCCCAGGTGTGCTTGCCTTTACTCCATTTCCCAGGTCCTTTGGCACCAGGTGTCTCTTAGGCCTTGTCAGGCAGATGCCCTTGAGTGAGACCCGAGGCACAGTCGTGTGAGTGGGTCATACAGAGGGAGTGCTGCTGGAGCTGGCAGCTCTCTTGGCTGCCCGGGTCCTGGAAGCACAGCTAGAGTTTATTTCTTCTGTCTTTCCAGTAAGGCTTTAGGACATTTTGATATGTTGCAATGTAGTAGTTTCCATCTGTGGGTCACAATTCATTAGTGAATCATAAAGTCAACTAACTCAGTGGGTTATAACTAGCATTTAAAAAATTTAAAAGAACAGCAGAGGACGACATGTCAGATGGGTAAATATTGTGAAGATTGAATTACGTATTTATGTGCGTACTGGGTCATGGTATAAGTGATTTCTGCAGTGAATAAAATTTAAGTCCTTTTTTGCTAAACTAGCCAGAGTGGATTGTATTCTCTGAGTCCTGACCAATACATAGTAGCAGTTGAGTAAGAACGAATAGTATGATATGACTACCAAGAGATATTGTCCTTACATTATTGATGTTAGTTACCACTTACTGAAAGGCCATTATATTAAGTAAGCACTTCAACAAACTGCTCCTTTCTTATGGCATGCCTGTAGGAGAGTAGATAAAACACATTATAGATGACAGAAAGGCTCAAAGACATTTAGTAACTTGCTTAACATCTAAGCTAATGATGACAGCTATTAATAAACTCAGGTCTTGTGGCTTCAAAGCCCATGTTCTTTGCACTGTCTTCAGTCATGCAAGTGGAGGAGACTCTAAAATGGAAGAGAAGGTTCATGAAAATCCTCTAGTTTGCTCATACCTGGAATTTGTTTCCATCTGGGCACCATACTTAAAGAAAGATGCTCAGATCTGAAGCTACTCTGAAAGTAGAGACATGGAACCATATTTGGGAGATTGATGAAAAACCTGGATGGGGAGGGGCTTGTTTGGAGAATTGTGTGTGTTGGGAGTGGGAGGAATGGGCTTTCAAAGGGGTTGCTAGGGAAGGTCCCTGAGATACCATAGACGCTTTTAGATTTTAAAGACTCAGAAAGGGAGTCAGAGTTGTCCCAAGAGACCTGGGACTAGGATCAATGGATGGAATCTAGAAGATGGTGGCTGTGAGATAATAGAAAATCTATTGGTCTCTGCCCCCAGTTCCTGCACAGAGCTCCTAAAACCTTCGTACATTTCCTAAGTGATGAGAACACTAGGAAAATCCCTTGTTCTAATGCTAGTCTTTGACCTCTTCCTGACACACAGTTCCTGGAACCCTTGTAATTTCCTGGGCAGTGAGTGACTTGTTCTAACGAGGCGACTCTGGGTGGGCTCCCAGACCCCTCGATGAGGGCTAATCACCAGAAAGACTAAGCCATGATTAGAAGCTTAAGATTTTCAGCCCCACTCCACCTTCCCTTGAGAAGGGAGAAGGGCTGAAAATGGAATAGTGATTGGTAATGCCTACATGGTGAAGCCTCCATAAAAATCCCCAAAGAACCAGCTACAGAGGGCTTCCAGGCTGGTGAGCATGTCGAGGTGCTGCGGGAGCTCCCCGCCCTTCCCCACACACCTTGTTCTATTCATCCCCAACTGGATGTCACCTGCATCCTTTATCATATCCCTTAATAAACTGGTAAATATAAATAAATGTTTCCCTGAGTTCTGAAAGCTGCTTTAAACATTAATTGAGCTCAAGAAGGGGCAACCTGTGAACTACAGCTAGTTGGTAACACAGGTGTGGAATCCACGTTTGCACCCGGCATCTGAAGTGTGTGTGTATACATGGGGTGTGGGGAGGGGTGAATCTTGTGCAACTGAGCCTAACCTGTGAGGTCTGATACAGCGTCTGGGTAGTTAGTATCAAAATTAGGTTAAATTGTAGGACACCCGGCTGGTGTCATAGAGAAATGCTTGGTGCTGGGGAGAAGGCTTCACATATTTTGTGACCAGACAAGTGTTCTGTGTGAATTGTAAAAGACTCACAGGGAAGAAAGATGTAGGAATGAACTGTTTTTCCCTCCATGGCAAGGAAAAAAGCTGAGTTTGTCTTTTACAGTGAGTATCATAGGGGCAGACTCATGGAACTTCTCTAAAACAGCAGACTTAAAAAAAAAAAGAAGAATAAACCATATGGAAGAGTATAATATGGACTGTTGGATTGTGGTTATTGGAGATGGTTTCTATGTTATGTGTGCAGAATTTGAATATTTTATAGTATTTTCACTTTGTTCTATTGTGAAGTATGACATTTATAAAAGTATATAATACAAAAGTGTACAGTATAGTGAATAACTACAAATTAGGAATGCCTAAATGGTCTGGACTGGTTTTTCCAGGAGAGGAATGTCTTATGCTTTCTAAGGCTTGGTTCCTGAGCTTATTTCTGCTTTGCTGAACTCCATGAGATTCTGCTATCAGCTAGATTCCGTTGGTAACAAGGGGAAACCAGGGAGTATCCCCTTTTAAGTGCAGGTTCTTCCCACTAGAAAGGAAACCAAAGTTTTTTTTACTGATGGCCAAAGAAGCATTATTTTCACGTGTATGGCTGCACTTTATGATTTTCAGATTAACTGTAAATTGAATAGCAGTTACCAATATATAAACTTGGTAACTTACCAGGCTGTCTCCCTCTTTCCGGACAGTTCTGCCTCCATCCCCGCTGACGCTCACTATCCGCTCCTGTCCTTCACTGTATACATCAGAAATAATCAGGGAGAGTCCTACGGAGCAGTCTAATGCCCTGTCAGCTAATCCCTCTCGGTGGCTGCCTGCAGATGAAGCTACCTATTAGTACTTACACAGTTGCCTTAGGTGGGTGGGGGTGGGGAGGGGCACCTTCCTACCCAGTAGTTCCTGCCGCATGACTATCTCTGTCAAACAAGGCAGGACATACCAAATGATTATTTCCTCACATTCATTTTCCATCTTATCAATGGACTAGTGATGGAAGGCTAGAGGGCTAAATATGTAGGCACCTGGGGTTTTATGAAAATACATCAGCGTTTGGGATTGATGGGCCTCGCACACTGGCACAGTTATGTGAGTATTGTGTCCAAATGGTCTTACAGACAAATCTCAGCGGGGCTTCTACCCCAATCACCTTGATATGGTATCCGTCACGTTTAGTCCTATTCCGCATTTGCCCTTTGGCCTGCCTCTTCAACTCCAGCAGTGGTCCCTGTTGAGGGAGTACCGATAGTTTGCCCTTATTTCTGCCCCTCATCTTCCTTTCCTTACTGCCAACTTCTGCATACCCTGAAGGTAACAGTGAGAGACTGTCAATCACAAAACTGCAAATCACAGAGAAGGACAGAAATCATGGGCCAAAATTCAATGATAACATTAGTAGTAAAATTTACACATTCAGAGAGCATCCCTGGATACAGAGAAAGCTCTGAATGCCAAATCCATGCTAAGAGGCATGAAGTCATTCTAGAAAGATAACAGTGTGATCTCTGATCAGACATTTCAAACCATTTTATCTTCTCATTAGCATAAAATATACTATTTTATGTAGCTGACCTGATCCTTTTAGCTGAGAAATACCCTCTAATATTGTATCATCTTCCTAAGAAAAGGTAAGGTAGGGAGGAATAACTTCTTAAAAGGGAAAATAAAATGCATTTTGGTAAAAAGACACATCTTCACCTGGAGATGGATTATGTGCACAGTGTTTTGACATTGCTCTTTTCTTCACGGGAAAGAGAATGAGAAAGGGGAAAATATAAGTGAAACTGAATTTTTCACTGAAGAAATCTCAAGAAGTATATGAAGGGAAGAAAGGTATATTAAAAATGGTCTCCTTACTAGCAATTCAACGTGGTGAAGTTGGGAAAAATTTTAAAGACCCAGGGGGTCTCCTAAAGAAAATGTCTATTAACTATTTATGAAAGTAAAATATAGATAACATTTGGGGTTAAAAATTACTAAATTATGTCCTGCTTTGATCCTACTTTTTAAAAATGGGTTTTACAGATAAGTAAGGAAACATCTGGTAGAATATATACAAAAATAATGATTATCTTTGGCTGTTGGAATTGCTGGTAATATTTTCCTTTTTGCATTATGTATATTTTAGCATTTTTTAATAAGAAAATATTACTTGGGTAAGAAAAAAGCTTAACATAAAATATATTTAATTGTTATCACATTTATGTTTTAATGAATATTTTGATTTTGAAGATATGTGGGGAAATTATGACTAAATTATAAACTTGCAAATAATATATACATATTACATACAAGTTGAAAAAAATGTACAAGTTCGTATAATGTTAAAGCAGTAGATTTGCGAGTTTTAGACCTGCGTTTAAGTTCTGTTCTTTTACTAACCAAAAGATCTTGAATAAATAAAATAACCTTATGGATGCTCCATTTTCTTAGAATAAAATAAGGAGAGTTAATGAGATAATCTCCAGGGTCCTTACTGCTCTCCTCTTCCTGTTAGTGAATTTTGAGACCAAACGATGCGGCTGTGGTAAACTCCTGCCACCTGGTGGCAGTTATCTAAAATGAGGGGGCTGTATTTAAGGTAAGAAATCTCCATCTTTCAGTCATTCATGTTTATACAGTATTTACCTAGGACCTAAGTGCTGGATAAGTGCCCACATCATCATTCATTCAATTTAGTGTTTTTTTTCATGAGACGTCACATTCTGTGTTACCTTGAGGACATCATTTAATCACTTATGAGCCTCTGTCTTCCCAGCTGAAAAAATCAAGATAATAACATCCATCTTACATTATTAGAAAATTTGTAGATGATAGATGTAAATTATCTCACACAGTCAATGTCAAAGAATACTGGTCAATAAATGGTAGCAATTATTTTCAGGAAGGTTTCCATCTAGTAGGGAAAATAAGACAAATACAGAAATCTATACAGGATGTGGTATGTCTTGAAAATACAAAGAATGCACAAGGCATATTTTTAGGAAATGGCAAAACTGAACCGCAAATAGACTAGAATACAAAGGGCATGTAGGAAATTGCTTGTAACTGTTCTGAAATGGTAGGTTTCAGGTCCACTTTGGAGGTTTCCTAAATATCAGGAAAGCAATGGCCATCCATGGAAGTTTGGGGCAAAGAGTAACATCACCAGCGCTGAGCCCCAAAAGATGGATATTAATCCAATGCCTGTGATAATGGGGTTAAGAGGCCATCGCCAACCAGCCAGGTAATGAGCACTGAAGATGGCAAAGGGAAAATGGATGGAAACTGCTGAAAAACTGCAAAAACGAAGTTAAGAAGGAATTGTGCTATGACAAGACATTGTCAGATACAAAGGACCTACCTGAGACTAAGGAAGGCTATGGTGTTTGGGGTCATGAAACGAATCTAACCATGCAATTGTAAGACTAGACTCCAGGGTTCCTGATACGGGGTCTAATACCCTTCTGCACCCAGAAAACATGTTGACGCAACTTCCCACTCATGTATGAACACTGAGCCTAATAAGAGGTTGGCCTCATCACACTGTACAAGTTAATGGGACAGAAACAAACTTTTTGTGACTATTTTCTAATGTGCCGGGGTCTAAAGGGGACATGTGACAAAATACTCTTCTCCAAGTCCATTCACTTTGAGTATTAGGATGGTTATTATACTTAGAGGAAAATAAAATCCCAAGTATGCCCCATTTCGAAAGCCCTGTAGGATTTATAATTTCTAAACTTTTAGTTGATGTGATTTTTTTTTCTGGCATCTTAATGAAGCAGGCAATTTCAGAGATGTTTTGAGTGGCATAGATAAGGACAAATGACAAGAAGCTCATAAAATATTCTTTGACTAGAGCAAAGGCAAATTATGATATAATCCTCTGCGACTATATGTTTGGAAAGGAAATGTTATACTGTTGGGGATGATAGGGAAAACAATGTTAGAAAAAGACAAATGTATGGGGGTCCGGTTAGGTGGGAGTGTAGGATAACTCCACAATATGTGGAATAATATGGTTCAGGAGAAAGAAGGTGCTTATTGACAGAGACTGATTATCGTAGAAACGACGGAACACTTTTTCATAGTCAAAAAAATCAATATACAACCAAAGAAGAGAAGCTGTTTGATGATAAGGCAATAAAAACTTCAAAGAGTAACTTTAAAATGTTTCCTAATTCATTTCAGCCTGTTTTTATCCCAGGGCCCATCTCAAGCCGTCTGCTGCTTTTTCATTGGAGTACGTTACCCCGTCTCCTTGGAATGGAAACTGTGTCAGACTCCGAGGGTGAGTGGGAGGAGAAATGGTGCTGGCAGAAGGAGAGGAAGGGTTTTTTCAATTTAGAGCCAGAAGTAAGTGCTGATATCGTCTCACATGTGTTTGGGGACAATGGCACATGCCAACAGTACCATGTCCACTTTTCCCAGTCACTTTCTCAAAGGTGTTTGGCAAGTGGCTGCAGAAGCCACAGAGATTTCTCCTTCCCTATCCCCAAATTTCAGAACCTCTCTTCTCCTTCTGGGGCATGTAAAAGGGGGCAAATGGCACACTTTCCACTTTTGTGCTGTTAACATAATTATCCAGAGTGAATTCTGTTCTTCCTGCACATGTATTTTGAAGTGAAAAATCTTCCTTACATAACTTCATTTACTCTCTTTGTAAGCACTCCTTTTTGGGGGGTTGACCATTAACCTCAGCTGATTTCAGAGCTGCCCTAGGCAAAGCTTGCATTTTCTAGACCAAAGTAGACTAAGGTAAGTTAAAGGAGCAGTTGCTTTTTGATGCAGACTAAGATAGGAGAGAACCCGATTACTTGGGTTCCCCACCATAGCCACGCAACTCCCTCCCCTCTACCACAAGTTCACAGTGGGGTGAGAGGGATTCTGACTAGGCAGGTTCACAGCGCACCTCTGGTGAGCCTGCAAGAATGGTCGCCTAGCCCTGGGCTACCGCAGTATAGCTGAGGAGGAGAGAAATATATATTGTTTAGTTATAAAAATAAAAAGATAGTTTTATTTATGTAGAGACAATGTCTACATTGAATATCTTTTGTTTAGAGCAAAAGTAATCACCCATTTGCCACATTTTACTTGTGTTTTCTCCCCAAGACTTGTTTATAGGCATAGAACATCATCTTTTAAACTGCTTTGTCCTGATATAATTGCCTTTGTCGACCTTTGTTAGAATCAATTGCCAGAACTTCAATTAGAATACAAACAGTAGGAGGAAGAGAACTAAACTTATAAAATGCCATATATTCCAGATGCTGGTTGTGTTACTTTTACCTGAATGGGGTATTTTGTAAAGCTGGAGCATTTCTCTTAGGGAGAAACTGACTTCTTTATTTTTAGGGTATCAGCAAGCCATTCTGATGGGCTACCCAGGCATTAGATCGGGGTCCCAGAGCTCAAAGATAGCGTGGGCAGCCTGAAGAGAGGTAGCAAGACTCAGGTGAAGGGAAAGCGCCCCCAGATGTGGTAGGGGGTGAAGCAGAGAAGGGACAGAGCCTGTGAGAAATTTCCTGCCTCAGAGATCACTGAGGGACTTAGTCTTTGAAGTATTTATTATCCAAATTCCAATACACAAAAGTAGAATGATGAACCTGGTGTATTTATCACTTAGCTTCAACAATGATCAACTCATAGCTGATTCTGTTTTTCCTGCATTCCTACCTACTCCCAACCCCAAACGCAAAGAATTATTTTTGAAACAATTCCCAGACATTGTGTCATGGCATAGATTAACATTTTAATTTGTTCACTGAGTGGACTGTGCTGAAGCTTTCCTCCTATACCCAAACGTCAATGAAGTTGACTACACACACTGCTTTAGCATCAGTAGTAATTTGGAGGAGGACCGAAAAGCAAAAAAGTTTGCATTTGGGCCAAAATGGGTAAAGAGCAAGACGGTAGCTGAAGACTGATGTAGAGCTGAGATGAAGAACAAGCAGAGGTCCCAGGAATTCTGGAAGTGATTGGGAGAATGGAGAAGAGGATGCTTGATTTTCTACAGAAAGTAGGAGGAGGGCTTTGTGCAGGGGCGTGTGTGTGTGTCTGTGTGTCTGTGTGTGTATGGGTGTGTGTGATTAAAATGAAGGGTGACTCTAAAAAGCTGGAAGAGCTGGGGACAGCCAGACAGCTGGCATTTGTGTTACAGTTGCTTATCCAAGTTTCCTTTCCTTGAAAGGAAACACTAAATTTAAACACCATCTTTCAATTTCTCAGTCAATAATTTCCTTTTCTGCCTCTTTAATAAATGCATTCTCTAGACATCAGTGCAAGGCATTTATTCCCCACGAAGCCTTCAGACACATGAAATCATTGGAGAGGAGTTGTTAAGCAATCCCAACCCCAATTACATTTTCAACTGCTTTCTGTGTAGCCATGGTTAAGTCACTGTTCTTTAGTAATTTGTGGTAATTTTGCTGGTTAAATTTTGCAGCAAAAATTACCAAAGTTTGTGGAAAGTGGACCTGGATACCTGTGCAGTTCTCCCACAGCATTCTCCAGGAAAATAGGAACAGAAGTTGGTCTGAATGTGGGTTTGTCAAATTAATAATGCTCTTTAAGTTTAGAGGTAAACAGTGGAATTTAGGATTTGAAATGTCACCTGCTCTTAAAACCATCTACACAGTTGATGATTGCCCAAATATGTTCAATGTTGAATATACTGTGACATTTTGTACAGAGCATGGGTTACTGGTGAGTTCTTTCCTGGGTGCTGTATTTTCAGAACTGTTACTCATATGCTAATGAAAGAGACTTTTTTTCTTTGAGGAAAGAATATCAGCAACTTTCCTATGTGATAACTTGCCTTCCTGTGTTATGAAAAGATAGAGGCTCTATCTGAGAAGCAAAAATCTTTCTACATTGACAGATAGCAACTGCACTGGTGGGGTGAGGATTTCATAATGTGGGTAACTGCTGAACCACTGTGTTGTATACTTGAAATCAATATAATACTGTGTATCAACTAAACTTGAATAAAAAAATCACAAGCACTCTTAAGACAATATATTGTTGAGAGTATTGCTATTGAGGCCTTAGAAAATAAGATCCAGACATCCACTAGATGTCACTTGATGTTTGGTTTTTTGGGAAGGTAGCATATTTCTTTTTTTTTTTTTTTTTAAGATTTATCTGCAATTAAGAATCGACGACTCCCAGTGGGTCCAAACTGGCAGAAAACAAGATGCAGCAATATTTGAGTGAAAGCAGGCAAAAGTCATTAAATGAGAACAATGATTATAACTTTAAATAAGATTTGGGTGGTTACAGGGTTTGCATAATCCCTCCTGGCACTTGCAAGGATGAAGAGAAGCCAGCAGCTTTGCCCTCCTGCTGTGTTTAAACAAAAAATGGAAAATTGTAATGAACAGCTAGATTTTTCCTATCTTCCATTTTCTTTTTTCTTCCTTCTCCCTCCCCATTTTTAAGAGAATGCAACTTTTTAAATGATTGCCCTTTAATGAAGTTATTTTGCAGCATCAAGACCCATTTTTCTTTGTTAAATTTCTACCCACAAATTAAAGCATTTAAAATCCACATTCTCTCACTAAAAGGCATGTGACAAAAGTACATGGGGAAGACGTCTAGAAATTGTATGAGGATTTTCTGGGGTTATCCACTTCCTGTACTTGCTAAAAAATGTAATAATTGGTTCCAGTAGAGACCATGTAGCTGGGGTTTTGTGTAACAGCTATTTGTTTATTTTTTTTAACTGTCATTGTATTTTGGCTTCACGATGGTTAAATAAGTCTCAGTATTAAGTAAACTTCTCTGACCCTGCCTATTTCCTGTCTTGTCAAACCTTTCCTTGTAAGAATAACAGTGTTCTTTTATTTGGTAGTGTGTGGCATGATGTTTTTGGCATGCTCAACATTTTTGACTTGCAAAAAATTTGTGACCTCAAGTGTGAGAGAAGTGAATGCTTGCTTTACTACCTCATAGGGTCCCAATCTTAAAAAGGGTCCTGTTGGACACGTTAGAATTGTGAAAGAATTGTCAGTATATTTACTCCTCGAACACCACAAATAATAAATAGGAATAGATTTTTTTTTACTAAACTACTAAAATGATCAAACCAGTGAATATTTCATGAACATATTGCTGCTGCTTAACTTACATGATTCCCCAAACTGACCTAGCTTTACAAAGATGGAGTGCTTCTATTTACCACATCCTGTCTAAATAATTCATTTTACAAAAAAACACATTTTCAAAGCAACACACATGGTGTGGCAGAGGAGGTATTGCTATTCCAAGTAAAAGAAGAGCAGAAATATCTTTGTTGCCTAAATTTTACATATCCAGGTCTCCAAGTCTAAAATGGTCATCAAATGGGTTTCATAACATAAAAACCACTCAATTCAAATCTCCACCAACCTCCACCTCATATTTTAAGGGAGGCTATTTGATAGTATTCTCTGTCTTTGGTTTATCTTCTATTTTTCATTATGAGAATAAAAACTATGGTGAAGATTCTTGCTTTTAAAGATTGACTACTGCTAAATATTTATCTTGAAATCCTGAGAACCAATTGGAACATGAGGAAAGTAAACATTTGAAGATGTCATAGAATAAATTTCTAAATCACATAGCAGTAATTCTGCTAATTTTCTGTCTCAGCTAACAAAAATTGTTTAAATGTCTGAAGTGGATGAAATTTGATTAAAATACTACCATCAAGCAGTTCTCTGTTTTTATCTTTAGTCTAGAAATATTGTTCCTTCTAATAAAGTGCCTGGGATAGGCAGTAACAACAAAAAAATCAAGGACTAAAAAAGATACAGTCATTATTCCTGATCTGGGATTCTTTTTCTCTAAAGGTCTGAAGCCAGAGCTATAAACTCAATTTAAGATTATCTTAAACTTGTCATCAAACTTCCCTCTATTGTTTGTTGTTATTGGTTATTTTTTCTTTTCTACTGCTTAATCTAAAGAGTTTTAAATGTGTTAGGAAGATGTATTGCATTTATACCACACACATATGCTTCCCTATACTGTAGTCCAAAATACTATTTTATTGTCTTCCTTTTATAGAAATAAAAATGAAGTACAGGTCTTCCTTGGCTTACGGTGTGTTACCTCCTGATAAACCCACTGTATATCGAAAACATCGTAAGCTGAAAATGCATTTAATACACTTAACCTACCAAACATCATAGCTTAGCCTTGCCTACCTTAACATGTTCAGAACACTTACATCAGCCTACAGTTAGGCCAAATCATCTAAAGCAAAGCCTGTTTTACAGTAAGTGTTGAATATCTCACGTAATTTACCGAATGCTGTACTGAAAGTGAAAAACAGAACGGCTGTCTGGGTACAGAATGGTTGTGAAATCATTGCTTGTTTGCCCTGTGGTCCTGGGGTTGCCTGGGAGTTGGGGCTCACCGCTGTCCAGCATCCGGAGAGGATCTTTGTTTGCTTGGGAAAAGATCAAAATTCAAAATTCGAAGTATGGTCTCTCCTGTGTGTATCCCTTTCGCATCGTTGTAATGTCAAAAAATTGTAAGTTGAACCGTCAAACTTTGGGGTCCATCCATACAGTAATCTGAGAAACTGACAATCTGAGAAACTGTTTTATCAGTTTTTCCACTTTTTAATATAAAGCTACAATATGACACAATAAGATGTAAAGTATTTAAACAATTAAAAGCCAGCATGTTTTAAAGAAACAGCCTTCAAGTAAAAAAAGAAAAAAAAAGAAAATCCAGAGTCAAACCTGTAAGTTAATTGGCAGTCTTAGCTATATTATAGCATAGTTGTGTATATGGGCTTTGAATTCAGACTGCCTGGGTTCAAACCTTAGCTGCACCACTTATTAATTCTGGATTTGGGTAAGTTAATTAGCCTCTCAGTGCTTCATTATCCTTCTCTGATAAATGGGAAAATTATACTGCTTTTGTTATTTTTTTGGAATAGTAAGCAATCTCAAATTTACAAAATGCTTAACATAGGGCCTAGTTCCTGGTAAATGTTTAATGGCATCTACTATCATAATCATTATTATAAAGCCAAGTAGTTATATCCTTACGAACTCTGGTGATTTTTATATCATCTGTCATATTTGTCTGATGAGAACTTTGCAAATTGAGTGTTTGGGGTCAAATTTGCTGTGTCACTAAAGCACCTGAAAATCCATCTTAAATTTGGTTTGTGATTAGATCTACCACCTTAATACAAACACAAGAATCAATGAAGTTGTTTGTTATAAATTCTTCATATTTTTAATAGGTTTAAAAATATTTTAAAATTGCTTTAGAACATCTAAATATAGAGGATATTCTGCAAAACAGTTGTTAAATATTTGCCCATTTAAGAGGATACAATGAGATGTTGGGCAAAATAAAATGCGTTCACTTACCATTTGTTCTTTCCTTTTTAAAAATTAGTCTAAAGCATCCCAGTATTTTGTAAATCACTGAATAGTGATAAACACAATCTATACTTACAGAACAGTTTTGTTCATTACTACTGTATTTGGGATTGTTTAGCAATTCTAATTCCAGTGGGTTAAAGGGCTATATGATGATTATAAATAATCAGATTAATAGTAGAGGAAATTAAGTACTAGGGTTCTACTATGGCAGCAGTTCAGCCTAAACATGAATGCTAATCAAATATTCAATGTTAGTATTTACAACAAACATATTGAGCAAACTAATGAAAACAAGAAAAATGACAACATTTATACATCTCAAAATGATCACTCAATCTCTCTTGAACCCATATGCACACCAGAATAGTGTTTTTTTCACATTTGTTGAGATTATGGAATCCTTCTGTGTTTTTCTTCCACTGTGTGACATTTCCATCACCCATTGAGTTTGCAAGGCCAGCTTTGTTGATGTGATTTATTCTCTCTTGGGACTAGGGTTGCAATTCCAACGGACCCTATAGATGGAGTGGTGCCCGCTGAAATACCATGCCAGTGACCACCCAGGCAGGCCTGCCTCAGGAGTAATAAAAGGAGTCAACAATTGTGTAATTTTCCACTGAAATACACAATTTTACACTTTAAGTGCCTTACAGGTACAGCTAAGTGTAAGATTTATAGACTTCCTACTATATCAAAAATAGAGAAAGATTTCAAATTTAGGCAGCTTTTTCAATCTTTAACGGTTATTCATATTCTCATACTTACTGCTCATACATGGTTGAAGCACAAAATATCTGTTTTAATCCTCATGACCATGATGTAAGGTGGACATTATCCCTTTTATACTAGAAATAACTCAACCTACAAATTTCAGGAGAATCTAATCCCACATCTTTTCACCTTTTGAACAGACTCTTTGAACTGTTACCATAAATACTCTTATATTCCTGTTTGATATCCTATGGATTCCCCCTAGGCTTGAGTTGATTTAGGGACTTTCTGAGGGTTTGCCTATCATTCTGAGAGCACTAGATCTGAGCAAAGACCTAGCCTTTATTTCATTATGGCATTACATTATCCTAGTCTTTATTCTTGTGAGAGAGACATGCTGTTTTCTATATACAGTGTATCATGGCAAAGTCCCCACTCGCTTTCCCCAAGTATCCTGTAATTCTTGACTTTCTCTCTTCAAGTGTCAAGAATTTAGAAAGTAAGAATTCTGAGGTAGCGATGCATGGACTGCATAATCATCTTACGACAGTCTTTTTGCAACTGCCAATACATTCTGAGCTTCCTTTCTTTTTAAGTTCCTTTAGGGACATTCATGGTCGTTTCTCCATCCATCCCTCCAGCCGCTCTAGCTTTTCATTTAAACATCAGTGTGGTTCTAGGGAGGTAGAGTCCACCTGGTGGTCCAGGGCATTTCGTCTCCTGGCTGATTGGTTCAAAGGCAGATAGGTTATCTAAGTCTGTCCAATGCAAGCAAATTGGAGACTCCTGCTGGGAATTATCAGTCTGAGATACCCACTTTTTCCCATGGACTTGAACGAGGAAGCAATTACCTCCAGCCCAGAACAGCAGCCATCTTAAAGCTGAGAGAAGTGCCAGTCTTAGGGTGGAGCTGACCTGTGAAGAAGAACATAGCAGAAGGGAACTGGATAGTTGGCGACGTCCCTGAGGCAGCCTGGTCTGGCATCTCTCTAGCCCTGAGCATTTTAGATGATTGAATAAATTCCCCCTATTTATTGTGTAAGCCACTTTGAGTTGACTTTTTTCATTACTTGCTACTTTCAGCATCTTATCTTACAGAGTACATACCTATTTTTTCCACATTGGTGGCTCTACGAGGTCTGCAGAAGTTGCAGGGTTTGGTTGCCTTGGTTTAATGAGACCATGCTCCCTTTAACAGAACCTAATTAAAAAAATTTTTTTTAATTGCACAATCAGGATTTAAAATAGTGACCAGAAATGATTACATCTACAAATTCTAAACCCTGGTAAATATTATCATGCTATTAGCTGCAATAGAGCTCATAGCTGATAGAACTTTTTTTCTCATGACCCTATTTTCTTTGGAGTAAACCTCTGGGGTTCACAGCGTTTGATTGCTCAGAGTTTTAGAGTCCTAAAGAATTACAGCGTGATTTTACAACCTTTCACAAACTACTCTAACAATGAAAATTACTAGGTACTGTAAATCTGTGTCTTAAAAAATTAATTGGAATCGAAATATGCTTTGTGATGAGGTTTTTTATTTTACTTTAGATGTCTTAAGAATTTTCTGAGATGTCTTTGAATGGCTTCAGCATGGTGCTGAAATACTTTAGTATGTAGTTTAGAAGGCGTCGAGTGAAAAACAGCAGTACTTTGCATACTCTTCTCCATCTTGAGTCAAAACATTTTCAACTGTTTATTTTCTTTGCTTTCATATTTCTAAATAATATGAATGTGCAGCTATTTCTTTTTCAAATTTAGGCTCTGTCTACTGGTTTTCTTCTGTAGTTAACGAGAATTCAGCTTTCTTCCTACACCCCTTTGCTGCTCACTTCTCTCACCCCAACTTTCCTTCTTCCCATCCTTCCCAATGCGATTGTATAACAATATTCTGGCTAAATTTATAGCTCAGCCATTTAATATACTTTGGTAACATATTTATGTAACTTTTTTTCATGTGTTTGTCATTAATTCCTCCCCCAGTTCTTTGATAGGATAGTAAAATTCCCTTGAACAGAGTCCAATACTAAGGTAATCTATCGGTTTCTTTTTCTTTTTTCTAGATGCTTCTCTCTTTAATCCCTCTGCCTCCAGCTCCAGTCATGGCTGCCTGCTCTGCAGCCTGCTGTCCAGCTGCCATCCTGGGACTCACCATCTTCTCAGAAATTCCCTTCATCTCTTTTCTCTTGGGGATTTCCTTCCTATTCCCTGAATCCCATGCTTTCCTATTTTTGGCTTATGTCCTCATTTTGGTGAATCACAGTCTCCAGGAATTTCTTCAAAACAATTTTTTTAAAATTGAGGTACAAGAAACATACAGTAAAGTGTATTCAACTTAAGTTTAGTACAATAAATTTTCCAGCCCAATAGATTTTTGTATACACATACATTCACGTCACCACCATCAAAATGTTGAGTAACTTCAGCACTCTATAGGGCTCCCTCATGCCACTTTCCAGTCTATACCATCCACCATCGCACCACACCCAACAAGGGAATCACTCTGTACAGTATGTACTCTTTTATATATGGCTTTCTTTTACTCTTCACTGGGCTTGGGAGAGTCACCCATGTTGTTGCATGTACCAGTAGTTTATCCTTTTGTTTGCTTTTTGCTGTGCTATGTGGTATGAATATAAAGTATTTGTATATTATAAACACAGCTGCTACAGATAGTCTTGTATCTCTTTTTTTTGGACACATGCACACATTTCTTTTGGGTACATCACCTTGGAGTGGAATTGTTGGGTCACAGGGTGGCCATTAACTTCTTGAGATAGTGCAATTCGAAATATTTATGATTGGTTGCGTATTAGGTTAAGCTAGACTATGCTACAGTAACAAATACGTCTCATCTTTTACCGTTTAATATATCAAGTCTCTTCTGGCTCAGATGTGCCTGCTGTAGATCAGATAACTCTCCAGGGCAGCTGACTTTCCTGCAGGGACTCGGCGATCCATACTACTTCAATACTGTGGCTCTGCCCTCTCGACATGAGGCCTCTTCAGAAAGTGTGGAGCTCATACCTCTCTCTTCAATGCTTTGGCCAGGAAGTGGCATATGTCACTTGTGCTCACAGCCAGTTGATTAGAATATATGGCCCTGCCTCACCTGGGGAGGTCTGGGAAGTATAGCCTCTGTGTACCAGGAAAGAAAGGAGAAACAAATATTGGTGAGCATGAGGAAATGTCTGCAACACCTCTGTTCTAATGTCATACTGAAATGAAAGTTTGGCCAAATGTTACATTCTAAGTAGAAAGTAATTATTTTCCTTGGAATATTGATGCCATTTCTCCATTGTCTTTTAGCTTCCAGTGTTACTTTTAAGAAAGCCAGTGCCCATTTGATTCTTCATGTGGGAACTGTTTTCTCTTCTGAAGTTTTTAGGATTTACTCTTTATCCCTCATATTTGGACATTTCACAATGATATACCTCAGGGTAGGTATTTTACTTTCTTATTTTTCATCATTATGTTTTTGTACTGGTTTCTAGAAGATTTCCTCAACTTTACCTTCTAATTCTTCTATTGATTTAAAATAAGTGTTTTCTACTTTTATATTTGTGAGTTTCAAGAGATTTTTTCTTCTTCCTTTATTATCCCCTTTTTAGTTCATCCTGTTGTTTTATGGATGCAGTAACTGATAATAAAAGTTATTTTGAGGTTTCCTCCGATTCTTCTCTTTTCTCCATGGTTTATTTTTTCCCACTTATTTGTAGTTGCCTTTGGTTAAATCTATCTCTTATATTAGAGAATTCCTCATATATCTGGACATCTTTAGCTGCCTATTTACATTTAAGTGTCAAGGAGTAAAAAGTTGATTGGACGCCCTTTGTTTATGGGTAGGACTTACTGCCTAGTAAGTAGAGAGATGAGGCAGGACCCAGGCATTTTGTTGGGTGACTCCAGTGTCAGTAATGACAGGTGTGTACTTTTGGGGCTGCTTACTCTCTCCAAAGACCAACTTGCCAAGCTTGGATATCAGCAATTCATGGAGCTACGGGAAGGTTTCCAAGTCTCACTCTTCAGAATGTGGACTTTTACTTAATCCTATTTCTGTCCAGCTCTGAGTCCAGAACCTGCTGGTTCAGCATCTCTGGAGAGCTGACGTCTTGCTTTCTACCAGGGCAGGCAAGAAATACTCACCTGGCAATGGGTCACAGGAAAGGATCTATTGCTTATGCAGACTGTCAACAAATTCTTTAGTTTTTACTCCACTCATTCTTTTCATCTTTATAAGCACCGTAAGTTCCTGACTCTTTCAAAGTTTTTTAGAGCAACTCATCTTGCCTCTTTTTGGCTTCCTATTCTTAGGTTTCATTAGCTTTCTCTGCTCTGCTTGGTCAGCTCCTCTTCTTTTGCTTCCAAAATGCAGTTGACAATTCTTGTCTGATGTCTCCTCTACAGTTCTTTTGTCCTTAAGAGTTTATACCTTTATTAATTTCCTCACTGGCATTTTCAATAGGTTGTAGAGAGAGTTTGTATGCATGCACTATTTTTCATGATTTGAATCTTGATAACTTTTCTACTCTTAACCCAACAATCCAGCATACAGGTCTTTTTTTTTTTTCAAATATGCCTGCTCTTTCTTGTTTCCAGAGCCATGTGTAGACTGTTTCTATTACTTGGAATCTGCTTTTCTTCTTCCTATGAAGCATCTACCTATTATATACCTCCCCTGTGAGGCATTCCTTGACTCTTCAGACCAAAGTAGTTCTCACATAGGTGTTCACATAGCACTTGCTACACTTGTATAAAATCATTTGTGTTCCCAATACTACAATGGAGAATTTAGATATAATATTTTCCAGTCCTACAATGGAAAACTGCTGCACATAATACCAGTCCTCAGGGCTCAGATTGTGTACCCTTTGAATTTTGCTAGCACGTGGCATAGTGTCTTCATATCTTAGACATATATATCTCAATAAATATGGGACCAATGAGGAAGGAGGAGATCATACAAGAATCTAGCATAACTCTCTCCATCTTTCTGCTCTCAAATGTGCTCCTTTGTGAAACAGGGATATCTCACAGAATGTCGTCACTTTTTGGAGAGGATTTAAAATTTTTTTCTGAGCTTGAAAGCCTCTTGGGCCAGCTGTATCAAAGTCGCAGGCACCTCTATTGCAAACTCTATAGCTGAATTGTTTTACTAATTGTGCTAGGTAAGGTCCTTCCTTTCAAATGCCTGGCAAGCAGGGACAGCCCCACTGGTGGACATCCTACATCTAGACATGTTAAGCTACCCCCTGGCACGGCTGTGCCCTTCTCATCAGCAGTGTCCTCTTTCAGTAACTATCACCAAAGGTCCTTACAAAAGCTCCCTTTTTGCCTGATCTGGTTGCTCAATACTGACCTCAGATGAGACTACATGGGAGCCCCACCCCACAGCTGTTTCTCTTGGTAATCGTGTCTCAGGCCAGGATTTGTTTTGTAAAAGGCCCAGTTGTATGGAAAGTCCCAACAAGTGCAAACACTCAATAGAAAAGAATCCTCAACTCTGTTGCTGAGGCTTTCAGGTGGGAAAACCTGCTGAGGATGGTCCCTCTCAGGGGACTGCATCTCAGGCCCAGGAGCCTTTTCTGACAGTTGCTTGACTGGAGATGGTTCAGACAAACATTTCCTTCAGAGCGCACCTTCAAAGCATTAGTTGTGGAGCCAGCCAGACATGGGATTTTGCTCCTTTTTGGCGTTCCAGTTTTGGCAACTTGCTAAACTGTTTTGCACTGCTGTTCACGCTCCTCCCAAAGAGGGCTGGTTGTGAGAATCCAACAGGATAATGTGTGTAAAGCAACCAGGACCCAGTAGGCACCCCTTTTGGCATTTCTCCTCTCGGGAAGAATTTTGGAGCTCTCTTTTCCTTTTGCTGTCCGCTCTTTTCAAAAATTTCTGTCTTGTTCTACTCACTGTGTTGTTCTCTTTCTCCCTTTATTTCAGGGTGGACGTTTTTCAGTTTAAACTGCACCTTTAGAAGTTTAAAATGAACAAAATGTAGTGAAATTTTTGTCAGATCTCTTACACCTAGTTTGTGATTATTTCCTTCTTTTTCACTGACACGTCCTCTGTTGTTTTTTGACACCTTGAATTTCTTTTTAGCACTTGGTGGATTTAAAGGTTATCCCAGATGGAGTCTTGAGAGTTCTGTTTTGTTTTCCAGGCTGTCATCTTCATGATTAGGAGAAACAGACATCCAGGCGAGCCCACTTGTAGAGGTGGTGGCAGTTTGGAATGGGGAGCTGCTAGGAATGGTGCTCAGAAAGCGTGATGGTTAGGGAACGAAGATGAGTCCCAGGAATTAAAACAAAAAATGAGAAATGAAGCACCGCAGGAACTCATGGGGCCTACGGTGCTGCTGGGAACCAAAACCACTCTTCTTAGGTGTGTTCTCCTCTCCTGTCTCCCCCCCCACTCCCCTTCTCTATATATGTTCTGTTCTCTTCTCACGGAGTGCAGGGCTCTGATGGCCTTTCCAGACCCCAAGTCTATATGACCTTCTTATAGCTGTGAAATCCATATCTCAGTTTCTCAAGTCCAAAAATTTAATGAAGGGAATCTAATCAGACCAGTTGTTTGTTTTTTTTCACCAGACCACAGGTCACTGGTCCATCTGTGGCTGAGCTGTCCCTAACCGGAGGCCACTCTGGCCCAACGGGACACCGTCAGGCAGGGCAGCACCACTTGGGACGTCTGCGGTTTCCTGGGTCCGTCCCCTCCAGCTGAAGGACAAGTCCTCTGAGGACACAGCAGAGCCAGGGTTTATAGGTCCAAACACAGCAGTGCACTGGATTTGATAAAAGGTATAAATATCAGGCTGCTGATGTCAAGTGAGCAATTTGAAAAAATACAACCAACATGTCAGGAAAAGATAATGTCCTATGATATGAAGTGTTTTTGGAAATTTTCCCTAGTAAAAATTTGGACACCTCAGTGATCACTCTCCTTCCTTTATGTGAAAGCTGTTGGCAAATAATTCTGAAGTGACATCATCCCAAGCTTTAAAGCCTCTGGAAGCTCCCAAGAGGCAGCACCACGGACTGTTTCCCTAGCTCGTTTAGGACAGTGGCCAAGGGGCCTGCGTCATGACTGAGCCAGCTCACCTGTGCAGACAGCTTGACGGGAAGCAAGCGTTCCATTGCGCCAGCTGCACACCTCTGGCAGAGAGGCCCCTCATGCGGGACTTGGGAGCTCCCAAGGGAAGCAGGTGAACAGGGGGCTTGCCCACTGTGCTAGGGGATCTGGCACTTACTCACCTGTGTGTCATCAGGCCAAATTGTTGACACAGACATTAAATATACTGTCTGAAATTCCCTTTCCTCGGATTGCATGCCTCATGTTTCAAGTCATGCCTAAAATTCTCCTCTATCTACCCAGAGAGATAGTAAGGTCCCAGGCTTGTCTGAGTTCTTCCCTCCTAGCCTAATTCTCGCAGCAGTCCTCCCTGTCTTCATCTCTCCACCCTGCTTTTCTCTTCTTCTCCAAGCCCCACTTCCACCTGGTCATGTAAGTGTATATTCTCCAACTCCCCCAGCCTGGCTTCAGAAGACAGCCATAAGGAGAGCTGATTCGTGTGGCCAAATCCCCATAAGTCATCTGACTCCTCCCTCTGAGAACATGGGAGTAGAGCTTGGAAGGCCCCAACCGATAATGTTGCATCCATTGGGACGGGACATTTAGCGTCTCTTTTTTCTTTTCTTACTAAGTTCCTGACCTCAATTCCCCCTGGATGAATAATGAAGATACTTCACTCTGCCCCTTCTCCTTCCCTTCCTATTTTCTGGAAGCCAGCTTTGTAGAGGGTCGGTGATTAGGTACAGAGAATTTGGTTCTTATTACAAGCATGAAAACTGGGACTTAAATCCTCATTACTTTTCGTCACTCATTTTCATTTATCAAAGCTGAAATGTTACATTAGCCTTCCTGTTAAGTTCAGTGCATTCTTTAAGAAACACGAGTTTAGGGTACTGCTATCATTCATGATAGAGAATTATCTTACTACATTTTAGTTTATAAAAAATATAATTTATAAATTACCCCAAAGAACAGTCTTTAAACAAGGGAAGTGACAGATGTCAGACAGAAAAAAGAGTTACTTAATGTTTTTAGCAACGTCTCTCTTTTTCTGGCAAGAATCTTTTGAAAGAAATGGGTGTTTCGTGCTGCTATTGAAAAACATCCCAGCAACGGTGTCGGTATTTCAATCTGTTTTCTACATAAAGAGGGTTTCGTCAAAGACACGCCCCAACTGCACAGGACCAGAGCTTGGGAACCTCGATCTGTTCCAGAAACCAGAGTTCCCACATAACTACATAATGTGCGGCTATCGGGTTACCAGCTTGCCACAATGGCCTCATGTAACAGTGAGTATGCCGCGCCGTGGGATGTGTGACTCCCGGGGGATGGCTTGGGCCGAGCAGTTCCGTACTCAGGAATTAACGCACAGCTCAGGGGCAGGCCAACCCTCCACCTCCATATTCCATCCCAGGCCAAGGATATTCACGATTAAACTTTCCAAGGTCTTTTCCTCCTCTCCAAGGTAATATTATATATCAGCTATTGTTCTATGAAACAAGTGTCAGAGAAAGGAGAGCTACACTGCTGGTCTTGTTTCATGCCTCTGAAATATCTTCATTTTATTTTCGATCAATATCTTTATTTCAGAATCCCCACAACGATTTCTGACAAGATCTCTGATTTCTACTTTGTCATGAAAAATATGGTTTGTTGGTTCTAACAGGTTCAGAATGGCGATGATGATGGCTTGGCATTAAATATAGTCATTTTTTATATCAAACTTCAACCTATATGCATTCTTGTTCCTAACTCTTTGCCCAGTCCCAGATCCTGACCTGGAATGAGTCAGGCTTACTAGCAGAATTTATGGAGTTCAGCAAGTCCTTACACCTATTTTTCAATTCTTATTTGCACCACACATCTTCCCTGATGTGGTCCCACTCAGCTCAGAGCTCCCACCATCACAGCCGTGGTGGGCCACGTCCTCTGACCCTGGGTGACCACGTCCCCGTGACATCTAATCTTATTAAGGCTGATCATTACCCCAGCTCCTAGCTGCCTCCGTGTCAGCACAGGTCACAGTTCACCTCTATGAATGGAAAATTCCTTGGCTGAAAAATACCCAGATGTCCTGGAGAACTAAACGGACAAGAGGTTAAAAAGTCCTGTATAAGGATGATTTTCAAAGATTTTTTTTCCTAGGTAGCAGAATGTTTTTTCTTCAAATTAAATCTTATGCGGATGTCCAATATCTAAAACAGGTGAATGTGGTACTGTGGAGATGCCCCATCATGCTATCATGTGAACCCTCAGGAACCTTCACAAACTCAATGCTTCTCAAGACAAGGATTGGAAACCATGAACATACAGGATTCTGAGAGGGGAGAGGAAGCCAAAACGTTTGTGGATCATTTCAACAGCTGTTTTACTTGGTAATTACAAGCTTTATTCCCATGACCTGCCCCTGAACCCAAGCCTCCTGGACCCTATTCAGAGCAAGGGATGTGGGTAACCTATACTAAAGCTAGCTGCCTATCCCCTTACTCAATTTCTTCTCCAAGTTTTTCACCAACTTCCTGTTCTTGTAAATTCTGTGGGCCTCTAGTCTAAGGATCTAGATTCTAATTCCAGTTCTGCTTCTTCTCAGCCATGTGAGAGGATCTTTTGAACTCCCTAAGACTTGATTTCCTCCTGGATTGATAGGGATAACAATAACTACTTGTTGTAAGGATGAAAATCAAAATAAGCTAATTGTATAAGAGAATTGTGTGAACTATGCCTTTTGTATGGTTTTTAAGTTATTATGGATACATACACTGGAGTGCTGGAGATGAGAGAGATCACCAAAGAAGTTTGGTTTGATGGTAATCATCATTCTTAAAGGCTTAATGGTGCCGGAAGCACACACAGAGGATACAAATTTAGGAGGAAAATGATCTGCGTTGTTCCAGCATCCTCCCAGTGCTATGGATGCAGAGTGGACCTATAGCTTATGGCCTTGAATCTCAGCATGTGCCAGAAGGAAACTGAGGAAGATGGGCATGTCCACTGGTAATGTGCCACAGGGCAGAAGACATTGTCAAACTCTGGTCTCTGGGAGCACTGGAAAACAGTGGAATTTCTGAACTAGTATAGCATGTTTGACTGAGCACCTGCGTAAAGCTGCAGCCAGAGTAAGGCAGGTTTCAGCACCTGACCTGGGTCAGCAGTCTGAAAGCTGCCACTGAATCCAAGACTGCTTCAGTGAATTTGAGCAGAGGCCTTAGGATCCTGGAAAAAAGAGTAATGAGGATTGGCAGTGACAAAAAGGGACATCTGTTAGGACAGTAATCGGAGTCTGGTCATTGCTGGCCTCACTCATACATTATTAGACTGTTCAAAGAAAACACTGAAGTAACTTAGAGATCATTTGGTGCAAAAATCAGAAACCAGGGCATCTATGCTGGCTCTTATCTTTGTCAAGATCATGACAGACACCATTATTAAGATCCTCCATGATTATTCTTATTTATAGAATGTGATTGTAATGAGATAATCCACGTAAGTTGCTTAGAGCAGTGATTTCACAGAACACTAAACCAACGGCTCTTATTCCCATGTTCCCACCGAGCCACCCATATTCCACTCCCCACTCAGCGGCCATACAGTCACAGAACCCCTTTCACCCAGTATTACAGGACAGCACTTCCAAGATTTGAGCAGAAACTCTGGGGCCATTTCTGACCTAGTTCAACTCCTACTGCCATCTCTGCCTCTCATCTTGTGACTGAAGGAAAGGGACACCGGGGGACAGAGAGGCGGGCTGTCCGCTGGACGGCGCTGCCGTGGAGGACTCGCAGGACCGGAAACAGCGACCTGACATCCACTTTGCAGAGTGACTGTGTAGCGTCTCACCTCCTGTGACATGGTCCTTCGAAGGCGAGACCATCTCCTGTTCCAGCACACTAGCTGTCCGCATGCTCAAGTCACTGACCACTTCGTTTACTGTGAGGTGAGGCGAAGGGAGGCGCCCGTTCTAGGGGGAGTGATGTTAGACCCACTGGCTTGGCAGTGCCACGACGGACCCCGCAGGGCTGTCAAGTGACTATTGTAACGCTAATCGTACATACGTGGCAACAACATTAGATGGCTTTACTCTTAGCATTTTTGAGAATTTCTTCATTTGCTCAGCTTCTGGGTGATCGCAAGTAACTGTGCAGCGCGGGGACTGTGCAGCGTCTCCCGCATGTGAGACCGTGAGTCCCTGCGCAGAGGTCCGCGTGTGTCCTCTCCCCTCCTCCCGGCCCCTCCCCGGATGGATGGTGCAGTGCCTCCGCGTGGTGCACTCCCCGCCCGTCTCCACGGCTGCCATGGCTTCCCCTTCCCCAGGCGTCTCCCGCGCCCTGGGGCTTTCCTCTGCCGCTGCCTCTGCGCTCACTGCATTCCGTCCCCTGATCCGCTGCTTTCCGCCTCCTCGCTCCTTCCCAGAGCTCCACCCTTCCTGGAGCCCCGGAGTCCCTATCTTTTTATATTAATTCCTCTAGCCATCTTTCTCATTTTAAATATCACAACGCTGAGAAGTTTTTCCTTTTTTAGTTGAAGAACAGTTGACATACAGTATTATATTAGTTTCAGGGGTACTCCGTAGCGATTAGATAATTGTGTACATTCTGAAACGCTCACCACGGTAACTCTAGTTACCACTCCTCACCATACAAAGTTATTACAATATTACTGACTATATTCCCGGCGCTGTACTTTTCGTCCCCGTGACTTATTTATTTTGCAACCAACTCAGAAAGGCCAGACCCTCTGCTTTGCTTTTTGAATGCTGGTACAATTCTCTCTGAATATGATGTGATTGTATTACTTAAGGGCACAAAGGTAGCCGACAGAAGAAATGAAAGAAGTGATACGACCATCAGAGATCTAGAAGATAAGGGGGAGGGAAAGAAAATATTCTTTCTGAATGGTTCCCCTGGTTTCTTCCCCACCTCATCTAGCCCTGACTTGGCTCCCGCTCTGGCGCTCTCCCGCCTCTCTTCCATCCCATTCAAAAAGCTCAACGCTGGAGCACCTGACCTGGCTGCACATTGGAAAGCAACCTGTGCATTCCAGGTCACCTGAACAGTTTCCAGGTCGGTCACCTCCCATTAGGCCAGCAGGTGGCAAAGAGCTGATTAGGTGAGGCAGTTACCTGTGATCTTCCAGCCATGCGTGTCCGTGAGTAACCAGGGGCAGAAGCAGAGTTGGGAGATTTATTTGAAATTGCACTTTTTCATTTGTGATGGAAGTTTGGGGAAAGATGTTTTTGAAAGTGTCCTCATAACTCCGCCAACAAAGTTAACTCTGAAGTAATCTATGAAATAATCTCTACCTATGCAAAGTGTTTGGAGGCTGGGTGTGAGGCTAAGGAGTTTGAATCTTGAATTCAGATGAACTAGCCAGTAAGTGCAAGGTCACAATAAAGTTCTTTCCAGACAAGCATGAGCATCCTTGCTGGAAGCTGTTTAAAAGACGCATGTAAGGAAAAAAAGAGAAAGGAAA
Organism: Smutsia gigantea; assembly: GCA_032199065.1. Lineage (NCBI taxonomy): Eukaryota > Metazoa > Chordata > Mammalia > Pholidota > Manidae > Smutsia > Smutsia gigantea. The sequence goes on from JAVSCE010009113.1 coordinate 43,531, forward strand.
CTAAGGAAGAGGAAACATGAGGCTCAGGACACAGAGGCTGTAACCCAGGAGCCAAAAGGGAGGATTTGGACATTCATCGTGAAACTAAGGCTGGGCAGTGGGGAGAGGCAGCCTTGCAGTCGGCAGCAAGACTGAGGGATGAAAACACTTGAGGAAACTGTAAAAGCATGTTATCTTTTTGTGTGTGTCAGAAAGAAGAAAGGCAAAGGCCATTAGAAATTCCTGGGAAAACAAAAATCTATGCGAGAAAGTCTTGCCCAAACACAACAAAAATAATAAAGAGGCATGATTTTAAACAATTGATAATGTGTAAGAAAAGAGTATACTTTCGGTCTTGATGCTAAAAATATTTGCCCTACACAGCCCGGAAGACCTGCTGAGGAGAAATACAATCTGAATGAACTAGTGTACTTCACACAGCAAGAAGCAGTATTTATTCACCCACAATTCATGTACTGTGCGTTCACATTTACCTTTGAAAATTAATCAGTGAACATGCCTGGCACTGGAGCATAAACAAATGTTGACAGGCTTGGTCATGCAAAGATTATGTCTATAGTTGTAGCTAATCCTACAAAAAAAAAATGAATTGAAATGTTGACTACAGCTGATGGAGAATGAAATAATGATATAAATGTGTTATTTGAAGTCATAAAGGTAGCTGTTGGAAGAACTGGACATATTAAACATTGGGAAGATAAGGGGGAGGGAAGGTGAAGGATAATATAACAGAGCTAAATTGTTATTTAAGGAGTAAATTGGTGTCAGCGTTGATAGATGAAGAAATAGAAATCTATCCTTAGGACACAGGATTATGGCTGTGGGAGTGGTTATCTCGGCGGCATGGCAGGGGCGCGGGTTGGGAAGGGTATCAAGAAAGACTATTGCTGTAAAACTCATCTCTATTTGAATTAAACATTAAATTAAATTAAATCATGCCCCACTTTATGTATTTGTGCCTATTTAGGACAGAGAATCCTCAACAGGCCCTGGGGATTAATTTCTTCATTTGCATTTACCACATACTACGTGTTGACTTTCCTTTTTCTTACCCCCACGTCCCTCAGTGAAATGGCTGAGGTGGTGAGTTCTGGTGCTGGATGCCATTTCTTAGTAAACAAACATGACCCTTTCCGAGCTAGAATTTTATGACCAGCTAGAAGAGCAGTTTATTATATTTTATTTATTTTATTTTAGTTCATTTTCAGCTTTTTTTTTTGAGTGTAGCTGACATCAGTATTATGTTAGCTTCAGGTGTACAACATTGTGATTCAACATTTAAATATGTTACAAAGTGATCACTGTGATAAATCTCATTACCATCTATCAACATACAAAATCCTTACATGTTACTAACTATATTCCCTATGCTATACATTACATCCGGTGACTTATTTATTTTGTAACTGGAAGTTTGTACCTTTTAATCCCCTTCCCCTATTTTGCTTATACCCCCCCCTCACATTCCCCTCACCTCTAGCAACCGCAAGATTATTCTCTGTACCTATGAGTTTGTTTTGTTTGTTCATTTGCTTTGTTTTTTAGATTCCCCACATAAGTGAAATCATATGGTATTTGTTTTTCTCTGACTTACTTCACTTAGCATAATGCCCTCTAGGTTTATCCGTGTTGTCACAAATGGCAAGATTTCATTGTTTTTTTTTTATGGCCGAGCAATATTCCACTGTGTATATGTACCACACCTTCTTTATTCATTTGTTTATTGATGGACAGCTTAGGTTGCTTCCATATATTGGCTATTGTAAATCAGTGCTGCAATGAACATAGGGGTGCATGTATTTTTTTCAGATTAGTGTTTTTGCGTTCTTTGGATGCCCAGGAGTGGAATTGCTATATTGTATGGTAGTTCTATTTTTAATCTCTTGAGGAATGCCTGTACTGTTTTCCACAGTGGCTACACCATTTTGCATTCCCACCAACAGTGCACAGGGTTCCCCTTTCTCCACATCCTTGCCAGCACTTGTGATCTCTTGTCCTTTTGATAATGGTCATCCTGACAGGTCTGAGGTGATATCTTACTGTGGTTTTGATTTGCATTTCCCTGATTAGTGATGTCGAGCATCTTTTCATGTGCCTGTTGGCCATCTGTGTATCTTCTTTGGAGAAATGTCTGTTCAGGCCTTCTATGCATTTTTTAATTGAATTGTTGGGGCTTTTATTTTTTATATTGAGTTGTATGAGTTCTTTATTTATTTTGGATATTAACCCCTTATCTGTTATATCATTTGCAAATATTTTTTCCCATCCAGTAAGCTGCCTTTTTGTTTTATTGAGGTTTCCTTCGTTGTGCAAAAGCTTTTTAGTCTGATGTAGTCCCAGCTGTTTATTTTTAATTTTGTTGCCCTTGGAAGAGCAGTTTATTTACCAGGTCCAGTGTGGCTGGGTCGAACAAGAGGACCAGGAAGCATCGTCCCAAATGCCCACATGCCTTCATTTTCTTTTCCTGGGTGATGACACTGAGAACATTCTGTTTTCACAGATGGCCTCCTTTCTGAAATGTGGAAGAAAAACCATAAACAGCAATTTACCCGTGTTTTTCTGTGTCCTTGCCGCTCTGTCTGCCTGGAGAAGAACATGGGAAGCAACAGTGTTGGTTTCCCAGAAACCAACTTGGAAGGGCATCAGGTACCGCTCTGCAATGACCCCTGGGCGCTGGCCTCAGCTCAGGTCCCATTTCAGTCCAGAAACTACTGAGGAGCATCAGAGAGCCTGGAAGCCCTCGTGGAACTCTGAGGGTCGTGTGGGAGCACACTGTGCAATCCCCCCGTTGTGTATGTCCACAGCCCAGGTCCTGACAGCTGCCACAGGCAAGGCAGTGAGGGGAACGGGAGCACAGGCACAGCCTCAGGAAGCCAGGGGACAGGCAGAGAGGGGCAGGCACGCCCCAGAACTCTGAATTAGTCATTAGTACCCTAGGAGCTCCGAAGTGCTAGCACTGCTTCTACAAATCCCTAACTTCCTCTAAGGGAATCATTTCTACACATCGTTCACTATTTCACAAACCACAGAATGAGAAGTTCAGGATTAAGTAAACTGATCTTATATCCTTTGAAGCCATTGCAGTCTTCTGAGTCACCGCATGTGGACATGTGCTTGTTGGCCAAAGAACTTAGAACACTGCAGAGTGCACTTTATACCAAATAATTTCAGAGTTTGATCATTGAACCCATTCTTAGAGGAGAGGAGAAATGAGAAATAAAGTATTTAAGAGTCTGGTAAGAAACAAAAATTGTGAGAAAAACAACTACAGAACCACAAACCTCTGGATAGGAATCCATTTTCTGAAAAAATTAAATAGAACTGAAGCCAAAAAATAGTATCTGACTATGGGGCCTCCTAGCGGAGGGGGAACTGGACAGCAAGTTGGATCCCACTCTGGTGGAGCTGCTGCCCATCCAGGGACACTTGGAGAAAAAGCAGCCAGGGCGTGAGCTTGGCCGGAGAACAGGACAGGCCTGAGCAGCGGGAGAGGGCAGCCAAATGGCCATCTGGACGTGGCCCTGCGGTCATCCCCCCATAACCTAGCTGGCAGGTGTTTTTAATGTTTCCCTGGAGAACGCTGCTCTCAGGGAGCATGGGACACTCACAATGTACAGTGTTCAGGTGCCAGAAATGTGCCACCTAGCATTCCTGGGAAACTTCAAAGGATGTCTTGCGTGACTCCCACTGAGTGGCTAGATTTGGGTCTCTGTCACTGACCAGATACTGGGGCCTCTCCTCCAGCTGCGGGGCCTGTGAGGTCACAGTCTGGAGGCTGAGAAGGGCAAGATCGAGGCACCAGCAGATTCAGTGCCCGGTGAGGGTCCACTCCCTGGTTCTTAAATGGCCACCTCCCTGCTGTGTCCTCACATGGCCAAACGAAGAAGGCAGCTCTCTGAGGTCTCCTTTATCAGGGCACTAACCTCACTCCTGAGGGCTCTACCCTTATGACCCCATCAGCTCCCAAAGGCCCACCTCCACATGCCATTACCATGGGGATTAGGTTCCAATATAGGAATCTGGGGGGATGCAAACACCCAGACTATAGCACCTCGAGCATGGCTGCTTGCCCTTGCGGTCACCCTGTGCCAGGGCACGCTCTCCTCAGGTGGTCCCTTCACCACACTGCCCGATGTTCTCAGCATCTGACAGGTATTTTATACTTAGATTCCCCTTTTCTATGTGGACTGATGCATTTTTTGCTGGGCAGAGCTTGTGTGCCTGACTCTCTCCTCCTTTACTCTGAGGGTCCTTGCCTGGAAGACATCCTGCCAGGCCACCAGTCATGCTCAGAAATACCTGAATCCAGTAGCCAACCTGGCGTAGGTTCCAGGGAAAACTTGCTGATTGTGTTTATCACGGGCCTGCTGGGTGCCCAGAGCGTACTTGGTTCTGTGGCAGAAAATAAGTGGAGAGTACCTTGCTCTTGCCTCGAGAGGCTTAAAAACATGTCGGGAAAATGGGATATGCACACAACATGGTCAGAAAAGCCGTGTGAGGCAGGGACAAGTACTCAACTGCCCAAGGTAGAAATTAGAAGAGTAAAAGTCTATGAGCTGCCTTGCGTTGTGTTCTGGAGTGCTGGAGGGGGCAGTTTAGGGGGGGAAGGCTTGGTCTTGGTCCTCACTAATGCTGTAGTCATCAGGTGTCTTAGCTGCAAGTGACAGAAGCCCAGTGCAAATGCCCTTAAGGAAGGAACTGCACATCCACAGATCATCTACCTTCGGATGCCATCAACAGGATTTAGTCTTTACTTTCATGTTTAGGCAAAGGGAGACTCCAGAGGGTTTCCTTAACAGGATGGAGGCAGCAGGCGGTACATTTTCTTTGTGGATATTCAGTCACAATAACTATGATTCAGTGAGCCTTTATGAGGTGCCAGCCCCATTCATCGTATAGATGATGAAACTGAGCATTGGAGGGACCGCCCTGCTTCCCTACATCACCTTAGGGAGCTAGAAGTGGCGGGGCTGACAGTGAAACCCGATATTCAGGTAGTTGTCCAGCTCCTGAATCCATATTTTTAACAACTGGCTTGTGTTCATGAAATTCACTGTTGTGTCCTGTCCATCTGCGTAAGCTCACTGCTGTCTGTCAGTGCTGGGAATGACCGTCCGGGAGCCAGCGATGCCCCTGCTGGGCCCTCCCTGCTCTGAAAGCCCCCCAGCTATTAGCTCTGAGAGCAGCTGGGAGCATGTGAGGTGACCGCCGAGAACTCGTGCCACTGCCGTACCCCACCTTCCTCCATCAGGCCCCAGCGGTAGGAACTCCAGTGCAGCACCCGGGGAATGCAGAGATGCCTCGCCCCTTCACTCAGGATGACCCATGGTCTGGGACTGGAAGCAGAAAGAAAAACGTGTCTAAAATGGTTCTCATCAAGCCTCACACAAAGTAGATTCTCATAATTTTAAGACAGTATTACCATTCCCACTACTATCACTCCCCGTCCTCCTCCTCCTATGATTCTACTTTCTATAAAACAGCATAATGCTGTGTATAGTGAAATAATTCATAATGATAATACCAATCAGGATGCTTTTGACAGTGAGCAATAAAAGATCAACCCAATTTAAAATGGCTCAAGTGATAAAGAGATTTATTATCTCACAGTAGAAGTCTGGTGGTGAGACAGTTTCAGACTGGTTAATTCAGCATCTAAGCTATGCAATAAGAAACATGGATGTTTCCATATGTCTTGATCTGCCAGGCTAACGGTGTTGGTGTTACCCTCATGCTTATTCTCTAATGGTCTGAGATGGCTGAGGCAGCTCTAAGCAAAACACTGTCACACATCCCTACTTAAGGCCCGAAGAGAGAAAATCCTCCTTCCCTCTGTCCTTTTTTATGAGTGTAGGAAAGTTTCCAAAAAGTTCTCTGCACACTTCACCTTCCTCTCAGTGGCCAGTGGTCTGGGGTGAAGGGGCCTATACTTTCCAAAGCCTATGTACTCTTCATTCCTGACCAAAGTCAGGGTTTGGTTTCCCTGAGAGGATCTAGGGGGATGGACATCGGGTACACAGCCAGCAATGTCAGCCATGATATCAACCAGTGTTTAGATATTGCTCGACCTGTCTCTCAATGTAAGCAACCTGATTTCAACCTAAAATGTTCACAATCTGTGTTTGAGACCCCTAGAGAATAGTGACAGAGTCTTACTTATCACTAGAGTCCTCCAGAAGTGCTGAAAGTGGAATGATTTTGCAGTTGTCTAAAGTAAAGCGATCACATTTTTCCCATAGTTATGTCTTGTTTTCATTACAGGAACTGAGATCTCATTGAACTAATAAAAGCAAGATCTCCAGTGGTTACTGTTCCCTCAGTGAAATTTTTTTTTTTTTAACCTGTATGCTGAGTTAAGAAAACCTGGAACTGTCTTCAGTGGGATTGGAAATAACTGTGAGAATTGAGGATGGAGAGCTAAGAAAAGCATGTCATAAGAAATACCTCTTTTCCAGCTTTTAAACATATTCTTATTAGAGTTTCAGATGTAGGAGCAAGTAGTAGGGAGGGTGAATACCTTTGTCTGGTGGAATGAAAATACAAAAAAAAAAAGTAGAACTGGGCATTAGACTAAAATGATTAAATCTAACATTTATGAGGAAATCAAATAAAAGCCCATAAATCAGACCCCAAAATAAATTATTAAAACATAAAAAGGTTGTGTAGGGAGATGTACAGGTGGAAAATATGATTCTACTTATGAAAAATAACTTATCCATTGAGTCAGGAAAATTTAGTTTATACTGCAATAACAAATAACCCCTAAATCTTGTGCATAGTGTAACAAAAGTTTATTTTTTACTCAAGCAAAGTGCGGGGCATGTTCAGGCAGTGTGCCAGGGCATCTGTCCTCCGTGTGTTGTCTAAGCATTCCAGCTTGATTCAGTCTATGAAACTTCCTAATTAACACATGTGTTGACAATTGCTGTGATGGGAAAAAGTGGGCAGAAAGTTGAGAATGAGTACTTAAATTCTTCCATGCTGAATTGGCATCTGAGACCTCTGCTCGTTTTTGATTGGTCAAAGCTGGTCACATGATCACATAAATTCCAGAGCTGGGGACATGTATTCCTCTTATATGCCTGAGGAGTAGAGAAAAATTGGCAGTTGATGACCACAGGTATCATTAGCTTGCCTATCACCCAAGTTTTAGTGGGAAATAAATTCATTATGAGTCCAAAATAAGGCTGTTAGGAACATGTAAATATGAGGCTACATAATAGAATTGAAATCTCAGAATGATGGAGCTGATAATGATGTCATTTCCCTTCCCTGGACAGAACACTCATTGAGTGTCTGCGTGTTTGAGGGACTACAATCTGAGAGGTCCTCTGGAGATGTTCATAGAAGAGTTAAATGCAGAATGATCAGGAACCCTTTATGTTTAGACTGGAGAAGTTTTCTGAGGATAAAATAGCCACTCATTCTCAAATACAGAATATCTGACCTCTTTAAGGAGCTGTGGGTGGTAATTTACAGGGAGGAAGATTTCTGTCAAATTTAAGAGTCCTTTGCTGTCAAAACTATAAGGATTGCCCCAAGGGGAGTTCCTTCTCAAGGGTGGCGTCTGAGCCTGAGCCTCTCGGCACAAAGGTTGGGGGGAAGGAGAGTGCATGCGTCACGTGGCTCATTGGACTAAATGACCTTTAAAGATGCTTCCAGCCACGAATTTGATAATCTGATGGTTCCTAAATGGCCCACAGCTCCTATCTGGGTGATTGTTCCAGGGCCTCCCAAGCTACTGGCACTTGTCTGGACTTCCTTCCATGTCCAGAGCCATGCATTGCTGAGATCTGGCTGCACAAAGGCATATAAGAAGAGGAAGAAGAGGATGGGGTATGATTCTGACTCCTGAGTCGCTGTACTTTATCCAGACTTGTATTCATAAGGCGGCTCCAAGCCACTCCAGAGCTAGCTACGGAAACACATGAGAAGCCACACACCCTATTGTCTTCCTGTAAGGAAGCTGGGATGAACTAATGCAAACCAAATTTGATTTAACCACCCCCCCAAAGAAAAAGAAAAAAGAATCAAGAAATTCTTGTTAGGCAAGCCTTTTTATGTTGTTTTATCCCTGAGTGAATTTTTACAGCTGAGTTGGAAACTCTATCCAATAAGGATTAGAACTTTTTTGCCAACTGCTGATGTACACCGTGGCCCGGGTGCTGTGCACGGCCTATTCCCCACTCTCCTGTTTAGCCACCAGAGGTTAACTGCATTCGTCCCTCACCATTTCCTGACAGCCTCCTGATGGACTCACACACACACACACACACACACACACACACTTTTCTTTTTTTTCCTTTTTCAATTCATGAGTTGCACGTTCTTGGTTACTATGGCTGCAAATTGTTGATACTGGATTCATAGTCAAGTTTTTATTCCTTTCTGTCATTTTTTCCCATGAACTAATAAGCCACAGTGGAGTTAAAAGTGCGAGTAAGTGTGAGCCCTACACAGGGCACCATTACCCTATTGCCATTCCCTTCCTCTCCTTAATCACTTAGTGCTGTTGACATAAGAAAATGAATATGTTTGGCCTCCCCTCCTCGCCTCTCCTCTTCCTTCTTGTTTCCCAAAGTTCAGAGGGGAAGAACCATTAGCCATTTCCCATCCGGACTGTTTGCAGAGAAACACATGTCCTCAATTACTGGGATCAGAACCTGAAGGCACCTTTTGGGTTGGTGATGGATGACTAGTTGGCCCCTGCTCTCTGTTGGACATGCACCATGGGTGCCACAGTGGGAATGACTTAGCAGAGTTAATATTTTTCTCTCCTGTGATTCAGGCAGCTTTTGTCCTGGGCCATGGACCTAATTCTCAATGGGTGTGAGCCTGGTTTCAGGTTGTGTGTGAGCCACCTCACAGGAGACTCCAGGCTTGGAGCTCATCTCATGGAGAACAGAATCAAGGGGAGACATGCATAAAGAATAACCTTTTATATGGCAAGAGAGTAGGTTCTAGAATAAAACTGCCTGGGTTTGAAATGCACTTACCATTTATGAGTTGCATGATATTTTGCCAAGCCATCTAACTCCTCTCAGGCTCCCTTTTTTACATCTGGAAAAGAAGATTAAAAATAATAGTTCCTATTTTGTGGAGTTGTTGTGAGGGTTAAATGAGATAATCTGTGAAAAGGACTTGGCACACTGCATGTCACTGAGTAAGTGCTCAGAGTTGGCCATTGTACTAGTCAAGGACCTTTTGGTTGCAATGGACCCAAAACAACTTAGGTACAGAAAAGTATTTAATGGTTTATGTAAGGCCTGAACATGCCAGGGGCTCAAGCCATTCAACAAGAACTCTCCTCCTCCTTCTCTTAATTCTGCTGTTGTGATACCCTGTCTCCAGGATGCCTGCCAGCGACCCCTGCCTTCTGGTAATACCCTTGTGCAGTCCTCTCCCACATTGCACTGGAGTTGGGATGTGCGACCAATAGAATATGGCAGAAGAGATAGTATGTTGCTCCTGAGATAATGTTATAAAAGACACTGTGGCTTTTCTCTTCATGTCTTTCTCTCTCCTTCCCTTTCTCCCATCATTCATTCTGGGAGAAGCCAGCTGCTATGTTGTGGACAGCACACTGGAGATGCCCATATGGTAATGAATTGAGGTCTCCTGACAACAGCCACATAAATGAGTCATTTTGGAAGTAGATCCTCTAGCCCCAGTCAAGCCTTCAGATGACTGCAACCCCTGATGACAATTTGACTGCAACCTTGTGAGACATCCAGAGCCAGGGCTACCTAGCTCCACTGCTCCTGGGTGCCTGACCCCCAGAGACTGTGTGAGACATTTGTTATGTTAAGTTGCTACATTTTGGGGGTAATTTTTAATGCAGCAATACATAATTAATGCAACTGTCTACTCTAATGGCTTCACTTGCAGGCAGGTCTGTCTGATGCAGCTCTTGGCAGTCTCAGGCCTACACTATCCTCTCAGCTAGCAATTCTGGTAGAGAGCTTCTCTTTCCCCAAGATGACCATAAACTCGCTAGGCTGAGTCTCACTGGATGGACTTGGCTAAGTCCATCCCTTAACCAATACTTTCCACAAAGTAAAAAAAGTATTATTAGAGGTTGGAAGAATTTTCTTGGGCAGCAAAAACAATAGATATCCGGCTGTTGCTATTATTACTAACCACAACACAATTGATCTCATGGACGTGAGTATGTTTGCTTATAATAATATTGGCTATCTTTTATTGCGTGCTTTCTGTGTGCAGGCACTAGTCTAATAATTTTATGTGTTTCATTATTTAATCCTTGCTGCAAGCCTATGAAATGGGTGTTATTGTTACCTCTATTTTATGATGAGAGAGGCACAGAGAGCCTAAATAACTTTCCCAAAGTCGCACAGCCAGTAAGTGCTCAAGCTGGACTTTGAACCAGTTTAGTTTTAGGATTCCTGCTCATAAACCACTCTGCTAAAGCACGAACACCATGAAGTAACATGACCTTGTTAAGTTTTTATTTCAGGTGCTCCATCTCCATTTTTCATTTATAGAACATGTGTCTACTGAAATAGGAATTGAGACTTCATCTTGAAATAATAGACACAATTAAATACCTGATCCCATTAGGGTGGGGGATGTGTAAACACTTACCAGTGATGTGCGTTCAGTGTTCTGCAAGTACCTCCTGACTGACAAACCATTCATACAAAGGCAGCCTCTCTTCCAATCCTTATACCATTGACAGAAAAGAGGATATATTTTAAAAAATGGATCTTTTGAGTTAATATTTTGGTATGGAGGTGAGTGTGAAAATGTTACTAATATGGTCACTAATAAGGTGCATATCTGACCCCTACATTTTTATTTGTTCCAATTAATTGTTTGACAACCTTCCCTACCTGCCCATATTAGCAGGAAATTTGGTATTTCTTTCTGAAGCCTATTACCACAATTTAAATTATACAGAAACCCAAGGGACTCTTTCAGTTGAAATGGGATGGTTCATCTTTCACACTCCAGGTTGTTTGTGCTGCCAGTACCCAGGTGTGGTTTGCAGTGTCCATTGCATTCTTGCATCCTTGGTAATGGGATCATTGTGAGCCCTGCACTGGCTCTGGATATATCTCATCCTTGGGCTCCAAGGTTTAAGCTGTCTTTGGTTATATGCAGAGGATCAGCCATTGCTTCCCAAACAACAAGCACCCCAGGGTAGGTGGTCTGGGACGAGCAAGTAAGAGTGTAACCCAGCTACACTCCTGAACTAGCTCTTCTGATAAAACAGTAGCCCTGTTCACTGATCCATATTCCTGCCTCCCGCACAGGGGGTTCCTCTTTGGGGCACTTGACGTCCCAGTGAACTCTGCCAGACCAGCTCAATCCACTGGAGAGGCTTTCATCCTGCTAACCTCCACAAGCATCTCACTGGTTTTGAGACTGGAGTGTGTACCACACCCGTCTCCCTGCAGAGCAAGCACCCTGCTTAACACACCATCCAAGTGTTACAGGCAAATATCAAGGGTAATCTGTCCCAGGGTGACTTTCTGCTAGAGAAATAGCAGCTTCTCAAGGTATCAGAACCTTGGGCAGATGCTCAGATGGAGCTATCCTTTCTGCCCCAACAAGATCTACTTTGTTAGAGAAATGGAGTGGCAGTTCCCCAAAGAGAGGGCATCTCTAGTCCCAGAAAAATAGAGCTGCTGGGCAGACAGATGAAAGGTGACCAATTCATTTAAAAATGTGCCTATGGCTGGCTAGCTCCAGGCTCTTGAGAAGAGGAAAATCATCATTTCAACTCCAGCTGGTCCTATTCTTATTGCAGAAAACTTGGCATTGCCCACCATTTATATCATTTTTTTATAGGAAAATTAATTTTGAGCTGAATGGAATTTGCAACAGCTGAATGGATTCAGAGTTAAGAGGAAGACAGGGAGTTACTAAAAAATCGGTGTGAAACCCTTAAGTACTCCATCTTTATGCCAATTCCATTGGGAATAGAGGGTGTCCATTCCATCACTTTAGAACATATAGGTAATTTGCATGGTGCGCAGTGTCATCTCAGAAACAAGGCGGCACCAAATAAAGCACTAGGAAGTGCCGAAACTACTTGGATGACCAGAGATGAAAGGAGAGAACCCACCATCTCTTCTCTCCTTTCTCTTCCTTGCCTTCCCCACCTCCATGCCTTGAGTGAACAAGTGGCTAAGGATCAGGAATGTTTGGCAAAAGCATTTCCCTTTGGAGCAAGGGGAAATTCATGTTGGGCTGGGGAGGGGTGGAAGGTTTAGGGGAGGTGGAAGCATAAGGCCAGGTGTTGATGATTTCCCTGTAAATGTGATAATTTCCAATTAAAAGCTGGCAGCTGCACCAAACAGCTTGCACCCTGTGGGAAAGCAAGGACTGAGAGGTTGGGTGGGGTGAGGAGGTCTGATGCAATCACATTCCACTCAATGCAAATCCTTTCCTGCGGGTAAATCCTGTCCTGGAGATCCTGCTCTGCTCCTAATAAATTTCAAGAGGCAAAGACAGAGATGTATCACCTAAAAAAGGTCTTCAAATGACAATAGTTCCTGCAAGCCAGGAAATAGAGCTGATTTCCCATTAAAGTAGGTCTGTCTGGGTCGGCAGGGTTCCCAGGTGGCTCTCACAGAGAAGTTATTTGCTGACTCATCTTGAAATTGGAGAATTTTCAATTTTCCATTGTACACAGTTCTGTCTTTTTCCCGAGGAGTCTTTTTTTTAAAAATAATTTTATGTAACATATGTGAACTATGTTTCACTTTTTAACATTCTAATAAGAAGAGTTGCTTATTCCTTATTTTAACAAAGTGGGGGGATATTCAGTGTTCTGAACCCCTCTCAATTCAGAGTGTAATAAAGCACAAGCCATGGATAATTAGTGGCCTAGTTTTTGGAGACAAACTACTGAAAAATGCATCTTTCACTTATGCATTGCCAAATCTTAGTAAAGTTTTTTGCACGAAGGAGTTTAGATTTCATTTTTATCACTCCCTTGAAGTTCACTTACCTGTACAGCCAGAGGAATGCATTTCAAGAAAATGAGTTTATTTTTAGTAAGAAAGAAAATGGCTTCTAATAACTCTTTAGTTACTTTTAAACAAATTCTTTCTGTGTAGATATGGGGCTCTGATCTTCCTGTCTTAAGTCCTGGCTCTGGCCAGGTCACTGAAGCCCAGGATTTGGGCAGTGGAAAGGGCCTTTGAGACTATCCATTCTAAACCACAGCCATAGGAGGGATTCCATCCATACCCTGGTCCCTCCCAATCGGTCATGAGGCCTCAACTTGGACACCCAGCCATGTCTCTATTTTGTGAGGCTATTTTCTGTAGGAGACGGACTCATTTTCAAAGATGGACAGGACAGACAGACTGAATGCAAAGTCATATGATCATTCACGCATTGACTCATTTCTGCAACAAATATTTACTGAGCATCTTCTTCATGCCAGGCAGGCTTTGTGTTGGCTCTGACGACAGAGGTCCACAGAGTAGATGTGGTTTCTGTCCTCATGCAGCTCCCAGGAGGGGAGATAGACATAAAACAAGTAGGTGCATGGATAATTAATTACAGTATTTACAAAGATGATAAATGGCATGAAGGACAAGCAGAAAGGGTGACAAAGGCTAATCAAAGGGAAACATAACCTAGACTGGGTCAGTTAGAACCTTTAAGACTCTTTTCATTTGTGGGGAAGTTGGGGTTCCTATGGCCAGGATCCTCACGGAACTTAAACCACCTGATGATGTAACTGGCCTGTTGCTAGGCTACCTCTTCCACACCTTTAGGCAATAAGCTATTATTGTGCTATATAGAGAGCTTGGCCCAGTGCTCTGGGCGGAGGCAGAGACGCCAATGCTCAACCTACCGCCGGGAGAACAAGCCAGGTAATAAACCCTTTCACCCCAAAGAACGTTCTACTGTCAATTTCTTTGGTCACATTGAATCTATAGTGAACTTGCCTGGGGCTGAAACCCATTGGCAAGACATCATTTTTCTCCCATCAGCCAAATGAAGCCTGGATATGAAAATACGGGTTAGAATTTCTTAAAGTAACTACTCATTAGAAGAGGCAAGAAGTGTCATAAATGAAAGAGTACTGATAAAACCTAGATGTTCTCAATAAGGGAATAGTTAAATATTCATAATATAGACAATTTGTCAGTATTATGTAGCCCTAAAACTAACTTGTAAAAGAGTTTTATTGATTTTGGAAAATGCTTATGCTCTCATGTTAAGTGAGAAAATTTGCAAATACAGAAATAATGTTAAATACACTATCTATGTATATGTGTATGCCTAAAAAACATAGGAAAATTATACCAAAATGCTTTCCTTTCTATTTTTGTTATTAAATATACATATGCGGATTAAAAAATATTTTTAGTGAATATGTATACAGCAAACAGCTACATAACCATTGCCACGTCAAGTATAGAATACCGGCCACCACGAAGGCCTCCTTCCCCCTTCCCCCCTCATCATGCAATATGTATTATAACCTTCTCTCTCTCTTTCCTAGAGGTAAACACTGTCCTGACTTCCATGCTAATCATTTTGGGTTTTTTAAAAATACATAGTTTTATCACTTGTATGTATTCCTAAGCAATATGAATTAATTTTGCCCCATTTTGCACTTTGTATACATGGAATTACACTTCTCTTGCTTCTTTTGCTCAACATTATGTTTGTGGAATTTGTTCTTGCCATTTTGTACAGCTGCAGTTAATTCATTTCATCACTCCAGGGTTCCTCTGTGTGAAGGAATATAACCCGGCTCATGTAGCCATTCTACTGTGGGTGGGCCCTTGAGGAGTCTCCAGTTTGGGTCTCCTACAGAGAACGGGGCCAATACCATTCTTGTACGTGCACATTGTACACGGTGCGTTGAACTTCTTTCCTGTGTAAACCTCTAAGTGCACCTGCAGGGTCAATGGAAGGGACCGGTTATTCTGTTTCTACCCTCCTTTCCCTGTTCCACTCTTCATTTTTCTCTTGTTTTCTATCCCTTTATGAACCAGACTGCCTTGCCTCCGGCTTTTAGTTGGGCTTGGCAAACGGGAGGCAACAGCATGAACTTAGAGGGTGGGAAAGGAGAATGTCTGGAGTATTAATTCCCCTGATGTCCTGTCTGCCTCCCCACAGTTCTGACAATGGCTGCACCACATTCCTTCTCCAATTCCAGCTCTCACACAACTGTGATAAGGCTCCTTCCCCTTTTGCCACTTCAGGCCTAGCAGTGGGAAAAGCTTCCCATTGTCCCCAGTGGTTTACCACCCTTGTGGGCCTTTGAACCCTACTCCACCTTTGTAAGCCATCCTCCTGTGAAACTCTTCACTCCAATCCTCTTGAGCATGCCGTCTTTCTTCCCACCTAAGATGTACAACTCAAGGACTTTTAATAGATTCGCATAGTTGTGCATTCATTACCACAATCAATTTTAGGACATTTTCATTACCGCACTGGGTAATGATTTTTTTTTCCTCTGAGCTTTGCTAGGATCCAGGTCCGTAGTCTATGACTCTAGGAGAAAATCAGCCTCTTCATGAAAGAGATCATTCTCTCTCATTGCCCGGATTCAATCAGCCATATAATAATTCATCAGACTCTCTCGTCTCCCTCCCCACTTTCTCCATCTTTTGCTTCCCACAGAGATGGTCCAGTCACTCCTGGAGCTGTTTGGCACTCTCTCAAGGGATGTTTGGGCTCTAGACAGAGGATCTAGATAGGCACTAGTGTGAGTGAAGGTCTGGAGTCACACTGCCTGGGTTTAAAACCCAGTCCCATTATTTATTAGTTGAGTACCCTTGGAGAAATTGCTTTACCACTTAATCTTTCAACAGAGAGTGTCCTAGTCGGTAAACTGGTGATAGTTGTTAGGATAAAATGAATTGCTCCATATAAATTTCTTAATAGTGCCTTGCACATGGTACCTTCTCAATAAATGTTAGCTCTATTTATGGTTACCTAATGCTTATCTATCCACCCACCATCATGAAAGAGAAACCATGTTTTTAGGCACATGTAGTAACAAAATGTTCACTCCTTGAAAGAGTGCAAAGCAAGCAGACGTAATAGTAATAAACTGCCATCCATGACAGCTGCTTCACACCTCCATGATGAATACTCTCCGGCATCTCTCCTCCTTTAAACCAAAATCCTTTAAAGTGTGCTTTGGAAGAGGAGAGAGCAGAGGTGTGTAGAAATTGGAAAGGGTGTCGTGCTTGATATCTAACTCTATATGGTGCACAACAGACAGAACAGGCTGGGAACTAGAAGCTGAAGTGGCAGAGGAGACAATGATAATATAAACCTTCAAGAATTCATAGAAATCCTGGGCAGAGTATTGAATTTCCACAGTGTAGGTGGGGAGAGGATTCGAGCCTCATGTACCCGGATCTAAGGGGCAAAAAACTCCAGCTGAGTTGCTCAGGAGCTGTAGTCCAGGAAGCATTGCTGGCACCATGTCCCCCAGGTGCTGGCTGCCCAGCAAGGTGCCGAGAATCTTCCACTCCTCTTCTCCCTGCTGTGTCCCTTCTTGGCGACGATCCTTGTGGACAGGCCACCGGGGCAGCTTTGGATCCTGCCTTTGCTCTGGTGTGGTGGCTTGCCGCTTGCTTCCTCCTAACATTCCTCCACCTGCAGCCTAGAACGTGCATCTGTCTCAGAGTCACCTGCTCCTTCTCTCCTCTGTACCCACAGCCTCCACTTTCTGATTTCTCCATCACCTACTTGGCTCTTGCCTGGGACTCATATCTAATGTCTGCCCAGATATTTTCCATCTGAACTTCTTGTTTGGAGCAGATAGGGTTTCACTGTGGTGGGCCTTTATTGGGAGAGAAGAGAGTTATGGGGGTCATTGTGGAAAAGTCAAGTTCATATATCCAAATGACTTTATTTGAGACCAGATAAATCCCTTCTTCCCATGGGTTTCTGCCCAAAAAGCCTCAGGCCCAAGAGGGTCTATGACCAAGGAGGCTGAGTTGGAGGCCAAAAACCAGCTTAGGACTGGATAGAGGCTCATAGCTGGCACATAAGCCTTTACATTCTCACACATTTACCCTCCTAGGTCTTCTTAACCCAGGCTGTTGGCCTAGTAAGAGTGGCAGGACAGGCCACAGTCCAGCACTAACACGTGAGCTAAACTGCTGCACCCACGTGTGGCGTGATATCCTGGCTACTTACAAATTACTCAGGTGTTTCATCACCTCCAGTGGAGTTCAAATAAAGACTTTTGGCTTGGCTGTGTCCACATGATTTTCCCTATTTTCCTGAATTTCAGTGGCTCCACAAGGAAATATATTTACCTACCTAAGGAGCCTCTTCCCTTGCCTTTGACTTGAATGAACATCCCAACCAAGAACACTTTAGTGAGGTGGAAGAGGGCTGGGCTGTCAATAGGGTGTGGGTTTAAATCCCAGTTATGCCATTAATTAGTTGTGTGACCTTGAGTAATAGCCTTAACATCATTCTACCTGATTCCTCGTAATAATGCAAAGGGATGTGAGACTTAAAAAAAGGTAACCCACAGATAATAAGGGAGGTGATTCCCTGAGAAATATGCTAGTCATCCTGAGACAGGAAATAGGGTTGATGTCACATATGGAGAGGTTGTCCCTTCTTCATCCTTTAAGGGATGAGATCCAGAGCTCGGTAGAAAGTATAGTGGGGAGCGGAGTCAGGAAAATAACTGTGTGTGGACTCAGAGTGTCGTGTGTAAAGAGCAGAGCTGTGCCCTAGCCCTTGGTGTCTGATGACTAAGGGCCCCTGAGTTGAGGTGACAGGGACAGAGGACAATGGAGCATAGCAAGCACACGTTCTGACATCCACAGTGTTTTTTGGACTTGTTCCTGTGCTGGAAATGCCTATTTGAAGGGCCCTGGTTCCTGGAATGGGCACGGGCCACCTCAGATGCCAGGTCATCGAATCTACCGAGGGGATGTCTCCAGGGGCATTGCGTGGCGTCTCAGGAGTGACCACTGGCTGTGGCAACCACAGCCAGAAAGAATGAGGTTGCTTGGCAGACTAGACAAGGTTCTGGATTTAATGCCTTTGGGCAGTGCTAATCTGGACTGACTTCTTGGACAGAATAAGACTTCCTGGACCTTGGAGCTCTTACATAGACATAACATGGACACAGAGGCATTTAATGCTCACGTTTGAGAGAATGTGACCTCATTTTATATCCTGAGCTGGCAAATCGGTTACAGTTATTCGTAAAGTGGTTACACTCTGCCTGGCACATTTTACGGGCTCCACAGAGGATGCTCCTTATTAAGCACACGTGCCGCAGCAGGCAGAGGACAGAGTGGAGCTCCCTGCGGGGAGGGCGGCGGCCGCTTAGCCGCTGGGAGGTGAGTGTGGGATCGTTTAGCAGCTGACACACACCCAGTCGCTCCAGGGAAGCTCCCATCCCAGCACAGAGGTCTGACCCAATTCGCTCAGCCCTTCTCCTGAGACTCCCTGGTTCCAGCCACAGATGGGAACCGGGAGCACCCTTCCTCTGGGTCGGCTGTGATTGGGAGGCAGAGGGGGTGGCCTGAAGCTTGCCCAGATTTGGGAGCTTTGAGCACTAGCTCATCTCCTCCAGCACTCCCTAGGGGGTCAAAAGACTGTGAGAAAGGGAGGGGAGAGGGTGTGGGGCACCTCGCGTGGTCAGGAAGGCCTCCCCTCCCTTGGAACAGGCAGTAGCCAGATCATGGGCTCATCACGTTGTTTACCGTCCTCAGTCTCAGGGAGAACACGTGCATGTGACAGTGCTTTGCAAACTGGAAAGTCCATTGCAAATGTACAAGACCTCAGCCTGGAGTTTAACTGTAGGACTTTTCAAACTTTGGAGCGCTGCATCTGGAGTCCATTCTCTTCCAGAGGGGATTCACATCACTTAAGTCGCATGGGGGTGGAGCCCCTGCACTTTGCAAGACTTGAGTTCTACGTTCTTCCAGCAACCTTTCCCCATCCCTAAAGAGGCCAAAAGAATGGAGAGTGACTTGGGCTGGGCCATCTCGGGTATGGACACTCATAGAATCTGACAGCTGGGAGCACAGAGTTTGGCTCGGAGGAGGGAGGTCAGGAGCAGCCGATGAGGGAGGTGGCCCAGGGCAGCTTTCAGACACAGACACAGCACCTTCCTTATATAGGTGTGCCGATGGGAGCCTAGAAAGCCTCCCTAGCTTGCCCGGACCCACCACCCAACCTGCTGCCTCTTCCTGCCACCCGAGATCTCTTCCATTTGTCCTGGTGGCCTTTTACAAGCTTAAAAGAGTTTTACCTCTTATATGTTACTATTATTTTCCAGCCACCAAGGCAAAACCACATTCTACACCCACTCATTTCACATACACACAATGAACTCAGTCTCCCCTCTTCTCACAGGGTCCTGTCTTCCGTGGCCACTAAGACACCCACCACCTTAAGATGTCACCAATCACAGCAACTCTGTGTCCCTGGGTCACACTTGCGTCACCTTGCTTTCCTTTTCACAGGGTCTTAAACGAGCCTGTTTACTTTCAGTCCTCCTTAAGCTCTTCTGTAATCCCAGGTCCTCAGGGTTCTTATCTGGGGGGCCGGAAAAGGCAGAAAAGCAGAGACAAGAAGTGACTTTCCCTGGGTCACCCGCAGAACAGCAGAGCAGGGAAAAGGGCATCCCACCTCACATATGACTCTTGAATCCATTTTCCGCCCTTCTACTCCCAAAATCTTTGCTTTGCTGAGGTTTCCAGCCTGGACACCCACAGGATTTCATTCTTTCAGCAGATGATTGAGATAGAAATAGCCCCTGTGCTCATGCCTGCGTGCTCAGTGAGGTAAGGGGGCCTTGGCCATGGGATTGTGGAAGAGCAATGAAGTCAGACGCACCTGCTTTGTCCCACTGCCTCAGTCTCTCTGCTTCCCAGAACACCCTATACACTCCTACTGGATTATTATTTCTAATATGCCCCAAGCAACCGCTCTATTAAACTACTCTGGGGCAGCGGTGCATTCTAGCCTGTCTGTGACTACAACCTCAGGACCCTGTCCCCTGCCAGCTGGCATTACTGCCCACTCTGTCCTTGCCCACTGCGGGCCCTTCATCGGGCTTTTTCTCTCTGTAAAAGCCCAGCTCGACAGCTGCAGATCCAAGAAGCTTTGCCAACACCTCCAATGGAAATGATCTTCCACCGCCTCCACTATATCCTTCCTTACCAAATCTTAGGACTTCTGTGTGGAAGAGCTATATTTGACAAGATTCAAGGAATTTACAACTGCTTTTAGGTGATGAAAAGCTCAATAGTAGACAATGGAAATGGAAGACCTTGGATCATCTACTTCTCAGCACATTTTTTGAAAGCCCTCTATTATCCATAGAACATTCCCAATTCATTTTTTCTGAGCAACTGCCAAGTTCTGGGCACTGAATAGCAAAATACAACATGTACAACATGGGCCCTGGCCTCCAGGAGTTTACATTTTGAGGAGCTGGGAAGCCTGCACAGCTGAAAAGCATAATAGGACTCACAGAGTCGCCCTCCTCTAGGAGCTTAGCCTGGAATGCCCATCACTGCATCTGGTAACATGACCGTGAGCACATCCTTATCTTCCCAACTTTGCATGTTCATGCTGGTTCTGTTCTGCCAGAAATGTCTTCCTCACCCTACTCAGGTTCCCTTCTTTCTGCTCCAATCTTATGATTTCCCACTCATTTGAACTTCTTTCTAGAACTTGGAATTTAACACCACATAATTTAGCTCTCCTTCACATGATTTAGAAGTGTGACATTTAGTAGCTTTGGAGTGTGGAGCGGAGCGCTTGCTGACCACCAGAGATCCTTGCTCTCCTTCCATGAGGTCAAGTTGTTTCTGGGGCACAGCTAGCCAGCCACTCTATTTCCCACTCCCCTTGCATCTTACTGGGACTATGAAACTGGGTTAGTGAAATAAAAGTGATTTGTGTTGCTTTGGGTGGGGGTAGTCACAGCATCTCATGTGCCACCATCACTCACTCTTCCTCTTCACTGGCAGTTTCAGATGCTAGATGTTGGAAATAGCAGAGCTTCAGATGGAAGGGGCCTGGATTCCTGAGTCACCACCTGGAGATTAACCTTCCTGGAAAACCCAGACCGCCAGGAACATCTGCAGGCTTTGGGCAAGAAATAAACTTTTATAAGGTTGAGCCACTGAGATTTTTCCCTGACCAAAACATGGTTAAAGTCAGGACAGAATCCCATTTCTGCCACTTGTCAGCTTTATGATGTTGGGACGATTACTTACCCCTCCAGGGCCTCAGATTCTCCATCAATAAAAAGGGATCCGTTGTACCTAACTTTGCAAGATGGTTGTAAGGCATATGTAAGATACCTCTGAAGTGCTTGGGACGTTGTGGACACCAAATATTTTCTGTATGTTGTGTGTGTGCATGCATGTTTCCATGCAGTGGCTTCATTTGTGTTAATTTTGCTACTGGATTGTACACCCCTTGAGTAGTGTGGTTCGATGGTGTAGACCTTACCTGCATTCACTATAGAGCCTGGCATAGGGCAGAACACATAGAAGGTCTCAATAAATATTTACTAATAGGTAAAACCATCTTGGTTTAAATATAAGCAAACCTAACGTCCTGTGCTACATCATCTTCGGTGATCTCCGCTCATAGACCACCCGCCATTCACCCCATCACACACCTCCTTTTATTCTCTTCAAAACAGAGTTAGATAAGGTTAGGATTGAATCCCATTTCTGCCACTAGTTAGCTGTGTGATGTTGGGAAAATTACTTAACCTTCTTGGGCCTCAGATTCTCTATAGATAAGAAGGAATCAGTTACATCTGACTTTGCTGTCCGTTGGCCCCGTTCACTTGGCTTCCCACTGACCTACCCTTTAAGGTGGAGGGACGGGAAATATTTTGTGTCTACTTGTTGCTCAGTATGTGAGTAAATGGGTGTATCTATTTGGATAAGAGTGCTTTTGTGGTTTGTGACCAAGGGAGCAGAGGCCAGACAGGGAGGGGAGGGCGCCAATTATTAAGTTCTTTTGGAAATAGGTAGTGAAGAAACCATGCTGGAAGTGACCCTGTTTCGTATTTTTATAAATGAGATGTAGACAAGAGTCATATGATAAAATCTTTAAGTTGGAAGCAGCTTTTAAGCGCTTCTGCCCATTATTAAATATCAAGTTGCTGAGGACCAACCATCTCATCAGACTGATAGGTTGAGACTTTGGGAATTGGGTCAATCTGTTTTTGAAAGATGGACACGTATTTAAAGAATAAAAACAATAAAGGAATGATGGACTATCTTAAGTTATTTTAAGCCAACACAGTTTAGCATATCTTAAAAAATCAGACACTCTCCCCCACTAGTGAAGAGGCAGTTGAAGCTCCTTTTAAGTCTGACAGTGTTTGGCAGGCTTCTTATATATGAATATATTTCCAGAAGTCTTCTGACAAAAGCCCTGTAAGAAAGGAAATAACACCAGAATATTCTGATGATAGTAGATAGGTCATAAATACCCAACTCGTTGGAGTTAAACTTTTTTTCATGAGAGCCCACTCAGAAAACCTTTTTTAATGTATGGACTGCACTCACACACATACACACACAGGCACACACACACACCATCAGGAAGTGTCACATCTACAACTATAGTAAAGCATTTAAAAAATTATTTCACTGATACTGGAATTTCATTGAGGGAGAGCTATAAGTTCAGAAATAACATATATGGTCAATACACATTCCAGTATCTTCTTGAAATTTTGTACTTTTGAACACATGTTACGCGTGATGGGAATTGGTGGTCTGGCGTGGAGGCAGGCTGGGAGGCACGACTGATGGATTTGAAAGCGAAGTGAGATGCCAGGAAGAATGAAGAAATTGGCAGGATGTCAGGACTAGGCGTGGGGTCTGCAGGCTGCAAGGAGGGCTGGCCCGGGGGCCCAGGCGAGGCGAGCAAGACACTCTTCCTGAGCACACAATAATCAGTGACCAAGGTAAATGATATTTTAGCAATTCAAACTGCAAACTACAAACTATGAGCTGGCTGCCTGTTTTTATAAATAAAGTTTTATTAAAGCAGTATGGGCCTCATGTGGCTGTCAGGGAGGCAGACTCGGGCCCCATCCTAGACCTTCAAACTCATACTCTGCATTTTAACGAGATTCTCACCTGACGTGTGTGTCGGTTAAGTCTGAGAAGCACTGTTCTAGGACATTTCAGGGTGGAGTAGACTGATACACAGATGCTCTGGGCAGGCTAATAATTTGATGCCTTCAAGCAGACATTGTTAGTATGATTTACATTTAGTAAGGACAGGAAGAAACAGATTTTTTTTTCTTAACTAAAATGGATGTCTTTCTTCATATTCAACATAGGGAATGTATTACATGCATTGAATGTAACAAAGCATTTGAATTTATTTGTGATGATTTTTGATTTCCTATCTTTCCCATCACGTATAATTGGATAGTCCCGTACACTTGAAGTACATGGCAATAAAATTGGGCATTCTTATTTAAAATACATTTTGAAGTTCCTTTTTCTGATTCTTCTGTTGGCAATAATATTGCATTTTTCTGTAACTCTTGTTTTGTCTTCGGTTTCTCTTTTGTGGTTTTTTTTCTGAACCAGGAAACATCTTGGGAAGCATGCTCCTTTTAAATTTTAGGCAACAGAATGAATGCCTCCCCCGTTTGTAGTAAATGGCACCGTGCCCTCGGGGCAGCACTTCATGGGGGGAGTGATGAGAGCCTGGAGACAGTCAGTGGGCCAGGGGATGGCCTGACCCCAGGCCCCACCATATAACTTGCACACTTTTAGCAGAAACTCATCACGTCTTGAAAAGAAAGAGTTTCTATTTTCACCCTGGAGAACCGTTTGCTTTGAAATAACTAATTTAATTTTCCAGTTTTGTAAAGACCAGTATGAGGAAACATAAATTCACCGAACCATTATTTCTGATTTAGATATATTTAGGAGGTTTCCCCTACGTTTTGTTATGCACAGATCTCACATTGGAGATGCTGACTTCTTGAGAAGTACCCACTATGGAGGCAAGAACTGCCATTCTACCCCAAGACTAGTGTGAATGACAGTCACGGGGTTGGTTAACGAGTGTAGGCGACCACTTGACAACATCCACACCTCCCTGCTGCCTGACTGTCCCCTACTGATGTGTACCCCACACTCCAGGGAAGAGATACAGTGTGCAGAGTCAGGAAATGTTATGGTTGACATTCTCACGGGATAACACAATGCCCTGTAGATCAGCAGTGTCAACAGCAGATGGGGTGCATCTCAGAATTGCCTGGTGGATTTTCCCAGTTGCCTGACTTTCACAATGGACCTGAAGATTTAGAGCACTTCTCAACGTTGGCTGCAGGTTGAAATCACTCGGACAGCTTTCAAAGCTCATACTGGCTGAACCTCAGCTCCAGAGATTCTGAACTGATGGGTCTGGGGTACAACCTGGATATCGAGGTTTTTTTTAAACCTCCCTGAGTCATTCTAATATGCAGCCAAGGTTGAGAACAATTCATGTGCTCATATGTATGTGTGTAAATTACCCTAATATAAATACATATATATAGTAACTACCCTGAGTAATACAACTCTACATATGTATGTATACTAATATATATCCACTTACATATAATTGTATTAGTCAGGGTAATTAATGGTTGCTGCTATAACAGATAATACCAAAATGTCAATGGCTTATTGCAATAAAGTTTATTTTTTGGGAGTGTGAATTATTTGTATGAGATTTTTTTTTGGCTAAACTTGGCAGTGGCATATACTGACATCTCCGTCTCATGACATCTCAGTGCTTAGAATCCATTACACAGCACCAATGTAACTGGGGAGGAATTTGGGAGATGTAGTGTTTTTTGTAGGCTCAGGTTGGTGAGCATCTAGTCAGTGGCTGCCACACATAAATACTATGAAAATGTGTATGACTTCCTTATTTGACACGATGTTTATAACACCCTTATTTAAGTACCATGGGTGTAGAGTTTGTGTCAACATTTAAAATAAAGTTTATAAATGATATTTGCCTTCCATTTATAGACTCAGTAAGACTGAAAAGGATCATTGAGTTATAATTTCCAGGAAGAATTGTCTTGAGGAAGGGCGTGGAAAGACTCTAGACTGTCTAGCTCTGCTTTAACCAAAGCCGCTATGCCTTATGTTACGTTTCAAGGCAATTTTCATTTAAACTAAGGAAACTAAGTGTGAGCTCACTACTGAAAATCTCTACTTTTCAGCACTATGTGGGGTGAGATATGCTAGAATTTTCTAACTCTAATTTTTAATTAGAATTAGTGTTTCTAATTTTGGTGATTCATAAAGATCTAAATAGGGCTTTGCAGATGTCAAAGGTGAGTTTACTACAGAACTATAGCTTGCCCTCCACTCCCGCCACCCTGACACTCCCTCCAGGAACCTGTAAAGTCTAACCAAGTTCCCACAAAAGATACAACTGGGAGTGAGCTGCTCTTTATTTTAAAGTTCCAGGAGGCTAGTAACCTGGCTTCATTCATCTTTGTGCGTAATGACCCATGCAGGTAGAACAAGGCAAGTGCCCAAAGCATGTGTGTTGACAAAACTTAAGAAAAGGAAGGGGAGGAAGTGGAGGCGGGCGGATGTGCACGGAGTGGGCATGATCAGGGGCTATTCTCTGGGGGAGCTGGTTCTGCAGCAGGCTGACTCCCAGGCTCAATGCTTTCTGTGAATGACCTGCAAGCAAGCCTGCTGTGGTCAATCTTACAAACGTGTAGGAAGCAGCAGGCCTCAGAGAAGCTTGCAATCCTGCAGGGTCACTGGAGGTGGGTCACGGGACTGCCCTAGAGTTGTGCAGTGAATATGCGGAAGGGAGATAATCTTGGTGTGACCAGAGACAGAAAGGCTGAACGGCACACTATGTGAATTTCAGGCTGAAACAAAAACACATGGACACAAACCCAGCCCAGCCTGTTAGGCTCTTGAAGTTCTGCTGTATCAAGTCCCCATTAATCTTTGCCAACAGGTCTGGCGTTCTTCACAGCAGAGCTACTGAGGGTCTCCCAAGCAGACACAAATACAGTCTGAGACCTCTTTCTTTCAATGGCTGAGGGGATCAGTGGGGTGTGTGATTATCATTAGGATGTTTGCAAACATTTCTGTTTCCAGGAGAGGAAAAAGCTGAATCGTTTAGGTTTGGTTCAATTTTCCCTCAGAGAGAATTTTACATTAAAAAGGAACAGACCTCTTCTGATTTCTACAACTCCCAGCACAGCTGTGAAGAACACATCAGGTGGGGTATGGAAGTCACACAGGAATAGCTGAATGGAACAGCTGCTTTTTGCTAAATGTCTCTGCCTCAGTGTTGCTTAACTTTGAACCTGAGCTAAGAAATCTATAAATACTGACTGTAGTGCCTTCTAACCGACACTATAACCAAGAGAGCATAGAGATAATGCTGCATTTATTTATGAAATGGGAATAATGACAAAAATAACAATGGATAAATAGTAGAGAATTGAGCTAGCAGGAAATTATGCCCACTTACCTGTTGTGACTTTGTTCAGTTAAAAAGGATGCACCTTCCACTCTCTAGTAGTAAAAAACGAAACTGACATCCATTTGTAGAGGTCATAATTTAGGCTTGGATCAAGGATGCAAAACAGCTCGTGTCCTAAAAAGACAGCTGGGGCTTTGTTTGCCAAAAAAAAAAAACCAACCCATTTTGGATTCATTAGCTGTTAGCTGAAATAACAGATTTTGTGATATTGCCAGGTCCTGCTACATGTCCGTCGGTGTCAAATGTACAAGACCCTCATGTTTATACAGACATTTGTGAGAATGTCAGAACCTTTCATTGAGACCCAATCCTACAAGTGAACCCAGTCACAGATACACACGGGAAGTTGCAAGATCAAATTCACAGCCTTCTTATTTGGTTTCTCTCCAGTATTAAACTCAGAATACTGAGAATCTTTTCCTAACAATACATATTAGGCTCACATCGGGTTTAAAAAAGTTTAATGAAGCAAATTGGTCACTGTTTTTTTTTTTTACAAAGTGTTATTTAAAATTGGCAAGGGGGGAAATAACTTTGCCTTCAGCTGTGTATGTGAAAACTAATCTTTCTACCAGTAATAGTCTTTTAGCATTTAAAAACAATGTCCTTAAACAATTTAATAATCACATGTCTAATATATCTTTTAGAACTGTAGTTAAAATAGGAATAAAGTACATTCTGTGGACTAAGCTGACTGTGACTTTAAAGTCTCTAACAGTTTATAGGCATATAACTTTTAAGTATAGTAATATAGTATCAACCTAATTGTCCTTTATTTTGGATCCTGTAATTTACAAACATGATTCTGAAGTTGAACTATATTTGTAATGGCAATGTCCAAAGCAATTCTGGCTGAGTGAAGTGCTATTTGTTGAAGAAAAATGCAGTTGTTTGTGAGAGTTTAAACATTTCACAAGGCCAGCTGAGTTCATTTCAACCCTACTTACAAAATAATTATTGGCAAATGAAATGGGCTGGTGGATAGAGACAAGACTTTTTCAAGCTTCTGAGAGATTTACAAAAACAAATTTGTCAACCAGTGAAAGCAAAATTGAAAGGTCACAGACAATTAAAAGGTACAGGTTTAAACCTCAGGATTAAAAAGGGTTCCAACAAAAGGAATATTTACAATGGAACAATGAGAAAAATGTTTTGTTACAGTCAGAAACATGGAAAATATGCTGTTGAAAAATTGTTGGCTTTGAAATAAATAAAATCCAGACTGAAACTATTAAAAATATCAAAGTGATCCACTATGTGTCAACGCCATACTCTTCTGTTGTCTGGTATAAAGAAAATTCATGATTGACTATAATGCACTTCTGGTTAAATTATCAAAGACATTTTCTGTATGCAAACTGTTGTCTACCATAGGTTATATATTCTTCTCTAACAATTTAGTACACTTCCATCCTAGAACCTTAGGCGCAGAGTTAGAAGGAAATTTTGAGTCGTGTTTTAACTTCCTAACCAAGGTACAAATCCCTTCCAGTCACTTGATTCATGTCTATTGAGCACCTATTATGAGCAAGATTTTTTGGGTGGCAAAATAAGTGATAGAAAGAATACTTCAAGATGTTCACAGCCTGTTAGGTGTAAGAAAGGATTCTTGTCGCCTGGTTGCTATTATGCCTAGACTGAAAACCTCTGGACAGAGACAGGGAGCTCATCACATTGCAAGGAAATCCATTCACTCAGCAGGTAGCTCGATAATGAGGAAGGTGTGTGTGAAACTGAGCTCCATGCCACTGACCTCGGTTTTGTCTTCTGGAATAACAGGGGACACACGTACTCCAGCTTCTTTCATCTAGCTCTTCAAAGATTTGGAGAGGACTTTCTTAAGTCCTGTACGGTTTCTTCCTGAAATCTTTCACCTTAATTTCATGACCTTTTACTGTCCTTAGGGATTTTAGAAATTATTCCATGTCACTTGAATGTGCTTCATTGGTATTCAATATTGTACTTAAAATAAAACAGGCTTTTCAAATTATGACATCCAGAAAATGAGAGTTTCAGCATTCAGTTGGATTCAATTTGAAATTATCCCTTTGTAATTAGGCTAGCACTGACTACCAACGGATGTTTAGGGGAAAAATGGCTGAACACTTCAGGCTGGCCGACACTGTGTGCATGCGTGAGGGGAGGGGGCGTGATAAATCTTTGATAATGAAATGCATGTACTCTAACATGCTGACTGAACCTGATATCTTATAAGTACTTAAATTTAGTAGTTTGAAAGTCACAGGATTGATTAGCTCATGTTTCAAGCATGATGCTACAATCTGAGTTTCTGATTGGTGAGAACTCAGCTCTCTTTCAAAAATCAGACAAGGGACTGGCTCAAAAATGTCAAATTTCCTTCTAATGTACATTAGGCAACTTTAGAAGCTGTAACTACCATGCCCAGGAGAGTTAAATTTGAGGAGATTTTATTTACCCTCTAGAATGACCCACCCAATCCCACATGCAGGCAAGAACACAAAGCCAAGGGGTACACTAAAAAAAAGAAGAGACTGTTTTATTGTGACATTTATGACATGGACCCCTTGTTGACAGGAATGGCTGAGGGTAATCTTGGTATATTGCACAGGTGTGATGAAAGATGCGCTAGTGATCTATCTTCTGGCTGCTGAGGGTGTTTCCTGGTCCTCCCAGACCTCCATGCATGTGTGGGCCAGTCACAGAAATTTCATTACCATTTGGTGTATACATTTAACAAGTCTTTGGTCTTAATAAGCACCATTACAAACCCTCACATTAAGGGCATTATTATTCTAGTTTATAAATGTTTCAATGATAAAAAATAGCACGATTACAGTATACACACACTTAATTTACATGTAATGTATTATACTCATAACTGAGATAAACTACTGAACTAACTTTGGTTGATTGAAATTAATGAAGTATTTGTACTGAATACTGGTAATTTGGTTTCTAAGTTGTGTAAATGTTACAGTGCAATTATAAATCTAGTTTGGGAATTTACTAGCACCGAATAGATACTATAAAAGGTCCACCTAATACTTGTATTTGGAGAAGCAAGGTTTAAAAATTTGAAAAAACAGAACAGTCCATCAATTGAAAGCACATTCCTGTACATATTCTGGAAGGATGGCACACCAGCATGGAGGGCCAACCCCCAGTGGAAATACATGTCCTGGTTTTCAACAATCAACACATATGACAGGGTAGCTTAGCTACATACATGAGAAGCCTGAGAAGTGGTTGTTTTGAACTAGGGCAGTCACTTGTACCTTTTTTCTTTTGTAATACAAGAATAGTGCTTATTTATAGAAATTTACTTGGTGAAAGATTGTACCTATGATACGAAAACTCTGATTAGGGGAAAATTCAGTTCTACCTATCTATCTTTGTTTTTTAATTATTTGGTCTCTGGAGGGTGAATTAATGAAGCAAAATCTGAATTTTCATCTTCAGATTATCACCCAGTTCACCACTGAGGTAGTCTTTGTCATATTTATCTTCTAGCTGATTAAGTTCTTTCTTTTTATAAAGTGGAGTACTACTGATTTGTAATGAATAGGTTCCAGCCACTGGCTTCTTCTTTGTGAAGTGCAGGTAGCTGATCCCTTCCTTCTGGTTGATTTTAAAGAAGCCATTTTCATTTCCTGATTCAATCAAGTATCTGTTGTGATCTGTCAGAGTCGTGAGGGCTGGAAGGAGTTCTAGGATTCGGACCTTGTTACTGATGTGGGAAATATTGAAGGCAAACACAGCCGTCTTCTCAGCGTCCCAACTTGCAAGACTCACATTGGCTTCTATCTCAGGCTGATCCTGGGAAGACATGAGGCAATATGTTCAATAAAATATAAACATGCCGCTTATTGCCCATTCTAAAGAAAAAGTGACTCAAATCTCACACTAGTAATAACGTTCTGCATGTTACAAATACAATGTTGAAAATGCATGTTCGTAAAACACCTTGTTTAAACACAAATATGTTAAATTGGCACATATTTATAACATCAGAAAATATTAAACTGATGTCAAGAAGAAACCCACGTTGAAGCCACTTGTATTTGGAGGTCTTCAATGCCCCGAGCCTCAGTGTGGTCTCTGGACCAGCAGCTTCAGCGGCTCCTGGGAATCCGTTAGAAATGCAGGTTCTCCAGGCCACCTGAGACCTACGGAGCTGTAAACCCCGGAGGTGGCTCCCAGCAATCCATTTTAACAAATCTACCAGATAATCCAGATGCACGCTAAAGTTTGAGAACCGCTGTTTTAATAGACTATTTTCTTTCCATGGATGTACCTCTTTACCAGACCGCAGCAGATGGGATGCAGCACTGATGCTCAGAAAGAACCGGTCTATTTTGATTTTGCTCATGACACAAAACCAACCCCTCTGAAGGACACACCTATGAACCTACTTCCTGACTCTGACGATCTGCTAATGCTCAATGCTTTTCACCTGGCTTCTTGCTTGCCTCTCTGGGACCACATGAGCTGGATTCGCTGGGCCTGGAGCCAGAGAGCTGGGTGAATATCTGTGCATTTCTGAGTTGACTGAAAGGCTGCAGCAGCCGTAGGCAAAGAAAACCAGGCTGCTTGAGCTCCATGTTGTTTTTGTCTAAAATCCAAGTTCCCTCACACTCCACATGGTTCTTTTCAGTAGAGGAGCCTCTAGCTTTTAGAACTTGGCGTCTCTGTGGAGAGAGCACTATGTCACTTCTCTATTCTGCCCACTTGCTGTCCTGGATCTCAGACCCTGTCCTTTCAGCAGACTTTGGGTGGGTGTTTGACTTTCTTTTTGGCGAGACAGAGGAAATGAGCAAGTATGTGAAAACCTCCGTATGGGCCACTCCCTAAAAGTAGCAAGAAACTCCAGAGAGCTGCACAGACTCTTGTAAAATGCAGCCTACGGCTCAGAGAATGTCTGGATTTTCTCCCCAGGGAGCTTTTTCACACTTTGGAGCATCCTCGGAGGAAACCACAGGCATCTGGAAGGCCTCTCCACAACAGCGGACACCAGGAGAAACCACCTTCTGACCTACCTTGACGCTGGAGACATCTGTTTCATTGGCACTTCTGCGTTTCCTGCCCCGTTTGGGGTAGCCATTGATCTTACACTCATAACATGCCTCTGGGGAGAGTGAATTGTCATCCATCTCACCGCTGGCAGGTGGCTCTGGGCCTCCTCGGCCCATGCCCATTCCAGAAACACAGTGCCTGCAGTAGAAGGGGAGTGTAGACGTTTTTCATTAGGATTGGGAGAGAAGGGAGGTGGGGTGAGAGTTCTCGTGAAGTCTGGACCTTGCCCAGTGACGTTTAGCCCTTGATTATTTGTCCACTGATGGCCAGCTGGTTCTGAGAGCCATGCAAAAGCCCTCTGTGTTTGGGCTCTAATTCCCAGTTCCCTGAGTTTGTTGATTTCTATTATCTCTCTAGGCCCTGCTTGCATATTTATTTGCCACTTCATTTCCTAAACTGAATGTGGCAGGCATTGTGCTGTTCTTTTGCTGGGAAGGGACATGGAGTAGAAACAAGAGAAGAAGGTCCAGGTGGGTCCAGGGAGTCCATGTGACTTGAGCGGGTCAATGAAAATGCCTTCTTTTCGTGAAACAAGCTCCAGGGGAACGGCAAAGGCAGGAGATGCCGCTGCTCAGCTCCCGCCCTCTTCCCGCCTAGCTGGTCCCCGGCTGCCTCCACTCCCACCGTCCTGCCAGCGCCGCTCCAGCTGCTGAATGCTCTCTCCTACTATCCAGCCTCTCACTTGGGCTGAAGCTACTGAAGATAGGAAGAAAGCTCTAGGTGATACCAGACGTTGATTTAGAAATAAACTGTGAAGATAGGCAATGTATAAAATATAGGTAATCAGAGCTTGCCCAACTGTGGGAAATTGTTTCAAGTCATTCAAAACCACTAGGGCCATTGGCTCTGACTCATGTGAGGCGGGATAAACAAACCCATGCTCAGGAGAAAAGTCATTCGGCTGTTTTTGTTTGCTTCTCAGTTATCAAAGCCAAGTTATGGAGGGAGGCTTGTTTCACAAGCACCCTGTTTTGTTATCCTGCTTACTATTTCATCGGCCACTTGGAATGTATTTCTTTACCAGGCTCCTCTTTCAAAATATGTCGAAATATCTGAATGATCTTAAAAGAATCTTTATTTTGGGGGTAGAGTCCACTCTAGTGATTCATGAAGAAGCCAGAACTGTTATAAATGGGTAGATTTATACTAATGGGTTATAATGTAGACCAAATATTATTTATCTCTTTTCCTATATTAGTTGCCTTACTCTTTATAGCCCATTTTCCTTTTTGGCCCTTAGATTCAAAAAAGAATGCCAATAAGCAGAATATTTTTTGCATTTTGCAGCAATTTATGGGTTCCTACTATTTTTTGCAACCTGCCAGAGCCCAGTACATTTCCTTTCCTCTTCATCTCGTAACATGAAATGCGGAACAACAATAAAATGGATGAAATGCTTAATGTGCATCCTGCATGTGCACGTGTGTGTGTGTGTGTACATTCACATAATGGTGTTACAGTGTTGGAAGGCAAATCCCAAATCTGCTGCAGCCTCTGGCTTCTTTCTCAGAACTCCTTTCCAGTATTTTCATATCCCTGGAACACCACTTACAAGAAGTGTGACTCCAAAGTCCCACTGGCCAGAAGCCAGTTTGGAGTGTCACAATTTTTGCTGGGAAAATGGTTCTGGCATTAAACTTATAAAGAATGAGTCTACGGAGAGCCAGACACAAACATCTGGGAATTCGTGGCTATTGCTGGCATTCCTTATACTTCCCATGAAACATTCTTTTACCTTCAGGTCCACACAGACCCAAAATGAATGGCTTGACATTTGTATGTCCAGAAATTAAATACCCCTAAAGAAATAATTTGATATATGTGTATGTGTGTATTGTAGAACATGTAACTTTGTGTGTGGGGTGTGTTTGTATATTTAATGTCTGTGTGCTCCTAATTAAAAAGTTAAAATTTGAGGATAGTTAAACAATCGGTAGACATCCAAGACGAGATTCATTTAGCAGGGAAGAAGAGCTACCC
This sequence comes from Smutsia gigantea, assembly GCA_032199065.1. NCBI lineage: Eukaryota > Metazoa > Chordata > Mammalia > Pholidota > Manidae > Smutsia > Smutsia gigantea. Next base: position 77,071 of record JAVSCE010009113.1, read on the forward strand.
TTTGAAAGCTCACACTAAACTCTTAAATCACTGAGTGAAACAAAAATATATCTTCCCTGTCCCAACTCTCATGCATACAATGCAGTGAAGTATTCTACCTGGAAAATACAATAATTATTTTAACTTTCCTATTTAAGGCTCTTGTGGTAATTTTTAACATAAGTTTTTAATCTGAAATGTAAAATATACTTTAAAACTTTAAAGGATACCACAAAAAGGTATCTTTTTGATTTATCCTAACAGGAGCTAGACAGGAAGGCATTATAAGTCAAGATAGACGGCCCCTTGCCCCAGGGGAAGGGTGGATCGGACGTGTGCAGCGTGAGCCCCCAGTTCTGTCCCAGGTCGGCCCCTGAATTTCCTGAGAAATGAATCACCTTCCAACAAGATGTGAAGATGGAGACAATGAGGTGGAGAAGCCATATCTCCAGGTATTCGCAACCTTTCCTTATTTTGTTTGATGGTCTGTGAATTCCCAGAAATCTAGGTTTCTCCTTTCAAAATAAGCAGCCTAAAACCTTGGCAGAGCTAACTGGAACCAACTCAGGGATTATCAAAAGTATGGTTCTCCTCCACTAGGCTAGGTCATTTTCAGTTAAATATACTTAATTGCGTTATGAATGGGAGAGCCTCCCACACAACCATCACCGCGGTGCTTACCCCTGGCCTATTCGGAAGTAACCGGGGGGACAGGCACACAGGTAGCCGCCCTCCGTATTGGAACAGCCGTAACTGCAGGGGGCCTGTGAAGAGCCACATTCGTTGATGTCTTGGCAGCCTCCGCTGAACTGCTCATACTGGAAGCCGGCGGGACACATGCACTTGTAGCTGCCCAGGGTGTTGTGACAGGAGGCTCCGCCACAAATGTGAGCACTGAGGCACTCGTTTTCATCTGCCGGGAAAACCAGAAGACACCACAGATAGGACACTGGCTGGAGGGTTCTACTGAGGGGTCGAATCAGTCCATTTGCTGTTGGCCAGTGGGCTCTCAGGAAGGTAAGGCAGGCGGAGGTGGCTGGGGTGGGCGGGGAGCAAGAGAGGAAGGTGTGGGACGAGATGCGGCTTCTTGCCACATGGTGAGCCAATGGGGCTGATGAGGTCAAATGCACCAGGTGAAGTGCATCAGAGAATGGCATTCTGGGGCTGGCAGCCTCCAGTTCTCATCTGCAGCCAACACTAGTATGTCCTGCCCGACCCGAGCATCTCGTGAAGGACATGGGGCTGGAGTGTGGCTGAGGTGCAGAGTTCAGGGTGACAGGGAAGGAATCATGCCATGCTCAGCTCAATGGGATGGCCATCTCCAAAGCACGGACGGACTGTAACCCTGGCGGCTACCAGCCCAGGTCTTGTCTTTCAGGATGTGCAGGGTCGGCAGGGCTGACATCCTGCAGGAAGTGTCTGCCCCACTTGGACTTCCTTTCCAAAAATCTGCAAAACCCCCCAGGTGCTTGTCCTGGGGATGAACAGTGCCTTCTGGTATGTCTGCTTCCATCTCTGAATGGGCCCCCCTATGCAAACCAGCCTCCTGCCCGGAGTGTCTGGGCCATGTCTGAAGCTAAGTACGGCTGGAGGAGATTCTGTGCAGACCTCACGAGCCGTAATAGGGGAAAAGCCATGAGAGAGAGCTGCTGCAGGACCAGCTACCTGCGGGGTCCTGCCAAGTCTGATGGTAATAAGCAGGAAAAAGAAATCGAACTTTAAAAAATCAACTTGAAAGGAGAAAACCTCAAGTTTGTCAGTATTTCTGATTTACGCTTTTTTGAAATCTGCAGTATATTTTTGTAGACCAGGCAGTTTGGAAGCTTACTGGTAAGACATTTCTCAATTGCTGCAGCCTATTTTCAGACATATGTTTGTTTGAACACAGGTGGATTGGCCTCCTCACTTAGCAAATATGGAAGGGGGGCGGGGAAAGGTAGTCAGCATTTATTAGATGCCTACAGCACGGTAGGATACCAGGCACTTCACATTCACTTAGTTAACCTTCCTAACAATCACAGGAGGTCGTCATTATAATCCCTGTTTACAGATGAAAAAGTGAGGCTCAGAAAGCCTCTCTGAGACTCCCAGCGGCATCCACAGGGCAGAGATGCACACCCAGGTCTGTCTGGCTGCAAAAGTCATGTGCTTCCCTTTGTATCACAGGGTCTCTCAAGGGAGGCTCCTCCATCGAAATTGGTATCCCCTTTCTCCTTTAATTGGTTTTACCTTATTTGCAAGGTAGATTCATTTATAAAGAACAAACTTTTTCTAAGAAAATACTTGTTTCTTAAATGAGGAAAACATGTCAGTGAAAGTGGTGGAGGCAGGGTGGTTGCATGTCTGTGTGTGTGTGTGTGCCTGCGTGTGTATACACTGTTCATATTGACCGCCTTCCATCCTTCCTCTCCTCTCTTTCCCTTCCTTCTTTCCCTCCCCCTTTCCTTCTCTCCTTCTGTGTGTGGTTACAGGAGGAAGAAGGAGTAGATACACAATAAGAAAGCCATTCACTGAGCTGCCGGCTGTGGCTCAGTGCCTAGCTCCAGGCCTGTTTGAGGATCCTTCATATCTAAGGGCTCTCAGGTGCCACCAAAGGTCATGCAGGCTCCAGGGTTCCCAGAGGAGAAATCATTAAATATGCCATTGTCTGTGCTCTTCTCTCTCATTTTAAATTAGAGTTGAAGTGTGTGATAGGTACCAGTGGAGACCACAGGCACTACAGACTGAATGAAGAACTGAGGGTATTTATTCTGTGGGAGGGAACATCCTGGGCTGGCTGTCTTCTCCTTCCCCTGCAGACTTCCCATCCTGCTCTCAGCCCCAGGAGACTGACTGCATGGAGCCCTCGACAAGCTCCTCTCCCTTGTCCTGGGCTTTTGATTGCGCTCAGCCATCTGTTTCCTGCCAGGCCTTTGATTGATAAAACCTCTAAGGCCTGGGATATGTGGGGAAAGATCTGTAGGTATACAGCTTAGATCTATTCTGTTTCATTCCAATGGGCAGAAATAGGACAAATGGATAGAAGCAAGAGGGAGGAAAAAAGTTCATCTCTATGAAAAGGATATTTCTAAGAATTTAACATTTTCTACACATAGATTGGGCTATCTTAGGAGAAAGTGAGTGCCGTGCCCTGAAGGTGGTATTCAAGTCAGACGTGGCTGACCAGCAGGTTGGAGAAGGATTTACAGATTAAGAGTAAAGTCACACTAGGTAATCTCTAAGGTTCTTTTCAACTTTGAGCATCTGTCTGTTGTACTATAAATATCTATTCCAGTTGGGAATGCTTTTCCTCTCATTTCACATTCTTTTCCATTTTATTTTACTTTTTTTTTCCTCCCTGAGAATCTAATAAATTTTAAATTAAACTTGCTTATCTGGGTTGGAGAGGTGGGGTAGAATGGAACAAGGATTAAGATAAGAAATGGGCAAATGTTCGATGTTTACAGCTTGAAAATAGTCTGTGCACTCACCCTTTTTATCAATATACAAACACCACAATTTGTTTACCATATTTTGCACTTTTCCTGACCTTTTTCATCCCGTGTGCCCTGGAGCTAATGGCTCCACAAGGAATGTTTTCTACACTCCAAAATCTTTGTTTTATTCTTTCAGCTAGTACTTAAATTGGTGAGGGTTTTGTTCCTTTTATAAAAATGGACAGTTCTAATTTTATTGAAACAGCACTACAGTCTGCATAAAACACTGCTTCAAAGCAGATAGAAACCTACGCATTCTGTCCCCCAAATCAAAGGCTTCCGCACCAAGCTTGCACAGGGTGTGTTAGCTGTGACGTGGGAGAACCACTAGGGGCATTCCAAAATACAGGACAGGCTTTCTTTTACTGACTTTCTCTAGGTCAAAATGGGTCAACTCCAACTGCAAGCTGGAAGTTTGATATTTCCTGGGAAACAATGAAATCCAAAGGCCCCTGACCTCAAACCCATCCGTTTTCTAAGACTGAACTTCCAGCTGTCTAGGAGTGAGGACTTGGAGACGGGCGGTTTAAGAGATCTGCCCTGCTCTGCCTGGCCCTGGGGAAGCTGCTCTGGCCAAGGCGATGCTCATTCTGGGCAACTCTAATTCTCAAGAATTATGAGTCCAACTTAGACTGGTGTCTTTTTTTGGGGGCACCAAAACCCTCCAAACATCTTCCTGCCTCTTAATTGACTTATTCTTCTAGAACACCCAGCCAGGAGATGACCTTGATGGGCCAAAAGCAGAATCTGCCGTTACCTAGGGCATGACCTGGCCATTTCTACTACCCAGAGTGAAGGTAAAGAGGACGGTGAGGTCCCAGAGTGGTAGACCTTGCCCTTTATACTTTTTCCCACAGCTTCCAATTTCATTCAAGGAATCTATTTAATAAAGGTAGACATTCTTATATCCTGGGCTTTGACTCAAGAGAGCTCACTCTAGATATTCTGTGAACAGTGTCAGAAAGTGGTGATTAAAATCCAAGGCCTTCCTGAGCTGCTAATGAAGAAAGGCATTTTATCAAACCAGAGGGCTAGTCAGCAAATTGTGCAGCTTAAACTTCTCTAGCACTGGGGTCATCTTAGGCAGCCCCCTCACTTCTGCAAACTGTTTGGTAAGGAATCAAAACAGATGAGAGAGACACACTTTTGATAAATGAAAACACACCAAATGTGTCTTTGTCTGGAGTAAAGTGCAGAGCAGCCCCCCGGGAAGCAGTATTCTTTGCCTCTTTGCTAACGGGGGCTCTGTACCCAAAGGCGTGTCAGCCAGAACAGGTCACCCGAGGACCAAGCCTACAGTGGTGCTCCGTAGATACTTGCTGAATGAAAACAATGAGTGGGTATGACCAGTGAAAGGCAGCCCCAAATCAAGAAGTTAAGAGCCTTGGCTTCTAGTCCCAGGCATGCCCAAAGGAGATTTCATTTCCTCCCTGGGCTTCCGTGTCTTCATCAGTAAACAAAGAGTCCCGGCTAGATGGATCTGGGGTCCCTCTAAACGTACAATGTTAGGATTCTCTGATGTGCTGTATGAGTTATTTCCCCATGACATTGTGAAATCAAAAATGACGTAACTTCAATTTAATGATGGTCTGTGGCTCTCCCTTTAATTTTCAAAACAACTTAGCAATCCTGAAAAACCTTGCTGTGTCCGCTGCTTATATACTGGCCTAAAGGTGTATAGCGCTAAATGGAACCAATTCTGTGTCTTCAGGCCCAAAGTGGCTCACAATAGTCTCTGGTTGGCTGACACTTTTCGGTCAGAAGTAGGATATTGTTGACCACTTATCCTTCCTAACAGAACCACGGGTGTGGGCTGCTGACAACAATGAAGAAGAAGGGCAGTCAAGAAATTCTAGGGGCCTCTCGTTTTAAATACTCTCAAAGGTACCCTTTATCACTATTTTTGTTTAGTTTGCTGTTTTTCAAAGGCTTTGACTTTCCTCTGGTTTCAACCCGGTCAGGGCAATTTTAAATGAGTATTGGTTGCTTCAGTTACAAGTTTAAAGTTTTCAAAATAAAGTAGTATTTTGACTCATAGGAACTGAGAGCAATTCATCCTGCTAACAAGGGAAAACCACTTGCCGACACACTGGTTCCACTGGTAGTGCTGGAGGTAACCCTGCGGGCAGCTGCACCTGTAGCCCCCAATGATATTCTGGCAGCCGTGCTGGCAGCGATGGTTTCCTTCGCACTCGTCCACATCTGAAATAGAAGGGAGAGTCACCTTTAAGCCACATAAGGCATTCTCTGAAGCAACATTTATATGTTATGCTAAAGTGAAAGGCAATTTTAATAAGAAATCCAACCCTTAAAAATTATCCTACCACCCATAACATCACGAATATCTACCCTGGAGCTTTTGATAAGTCCAAGGAGTAAAACATTCAGATGTCTCTGGTGAAGCCTACAAATAAAAATGATGAAATTAATGCATGGCGCAAGAGGAGTCTGTGGGATAGCTGTCTAAATTATTTGTATTTGCTTATTTGTGCCAGATTTAGAAACAATGATGTCAATACAAAAACAAAACCCTAAACAATCATTTAAGCCCTAATCACATATTATCAGAAGAGTCATTCCTCATAGATCTAATGCACCTTAGGGGAATTCTTTTATAACTCTGGATCCAATGACTGCAAAATTAATCGATCAGATGTGGAAATCCAGCAATTTTTCTTGACCGGGCCCATTCCCTATTAGATTTAAAATGATAACTGAGCAGAAAAAGTCTTTATATATGGAGGAAAGTCATGTGTTACAGACATGATCAAGCAGGAGACAAAAGATGGATGTCTGAGATATGGGATCTGTGGACACCAGGCAAAAATCTTCCCTCCTCAGTTGGGTGTTCGCCGTGCGCTCGGTTCTGGTATCATGGAGGGTGATGATGAAGTTGTTGATAGTCACACAGACCACCTCCACCAGGACCCACCAGCTGGGTCACACAGAGGTTCCTACCCACCTTCACAGCTGGCACCAGTCTGATCAAGTGAGAATCCCCGCTGGCACTCACAGGCGAAGCTTCCAGGAGTGTTCTGGCAAATACCCTTAGACCCGCACAGGTTGATGTCAGCGGTGCATTCATTGTTATCTACAAGAAGCAGTGGGGGAGGGAGGGGATTACAATTCTCCTTAGTTCTCCTTGTGTTGTTGAAAAGGAAGAGAGATGGATGATTCATCCAGAAAAGGTCAAATAAGACCCATAACATTTTATGGGCATGTGTGCCCGTGCACACACACATACACACACACACAGATTCACATACTTTTTTGAGTTTTTGTCTTCTCAGTCCAAGAGCAGAGGAGCTAGAAAGCAGTTCCTCACAGGAATAGCTACATTCCATATGGGGTTTTTTCCCGTCTCCCACTTACCAATGCAGGCAGTATGGTGCTGAGTAAATCCGGGAGGACATTTACATGTGAAGCTACCGATGGTGTTAACGCACAGGAACTGGCAGTTGTGCTGCTTAGTTGCACACTCATCAAGATCTACAAGAACATGAAAGATGGGCATTGGAGTTAAGCTGACAGCACAGATGCCTGGAAGCTGCACTTGAAAGCAGCTCTGAATTTTAATTTCTGCATCTCAGACGAGCCCTAGCCAGAACAGAGCCACAGCAAATGGCTAGGAGGAACCCAGGAGATAAGGGTTTGAAAGATAAAAGATGGTCTCAGTGTAAACCAAAGATGGAGTTCTCTGGGGGATCCGAGGAAAACCCTAATTCCCTTTAGTTAGAGGAATGGCAGGATTTCCCAACAAAGGAATTTCAAATAAATTATATAATTTTAAATACATTATAAAATGAAGAAAATGATTAGGGATTCTCAAAATTTTCCAGAGCACTGAAAAGCTCTATTGAGGTTGAAATATTAAAAATGTCAAGGTGAGAAATGAATTTGCTTGCTCGGTTCTCTTCTGTTTGCTGTTTTTAATATGCTCAATGAGGTGGTCAGCCAAACCACGGCAAGCCAAAACTTACTTCTTCCTTTTAGGTAGTCTCCTTTGCTCAAACCAAAACTGAGCGACCAGGAAAGGAAGGAAGGGAAGAAAAAAATTCATCCTGATAAGCTAATAAATAGCACTATTAAAAACTGTTTATTGTATTTATACAATATTATTTTTCATATCTCAATAGCCCTCTCCACTTTGACCAGGACTTTTCCTTCATGCTGGAACTTCTAGGCTTATTCTCAACTCCATTGCTATTTAAAAACATCAAGGGATACAATGTGTATTCCAGCTTTTACGTGAATTTTAATTTAAAAAAAATCACTATGTATTCAGGAACCTCCCTCCCTCTCTCCCTTCCTCCCTCCGTTCCTTCCTCTCTCCCTCCCTCCCTCCCTTTCTTGCATTCTTTCTTGGCTGCACACAGAGCTGTTTGGAGCTGCAGATCAGTGCGCGTTCCTGACTAGAGTAACATCTGGGATGGACCTAAACTGAAAGGACTCGCCCATCTTTCTCCCAGTGCTGACTTCTAGTAAAATGGAGCTAATCCTGGCCCTTTCCACTGCTGGGAGGTTACTGTTTCTGCTTGTCTGGTTTCTGCTTTACTGACAGCTGTGTGTCTCCAGCAAGCAGGGCAGCCTGTCCTCTCTCTGAGTCACGGGGTCTTGCTAGAGCACAGCCACATGTCTGCTGAAGCTTACCTGCAGGCAGGGGAGGCAGCCAACTCAGGGATTTCTTGCAAGGCTACTTTATAGCCACAACATATTAAGAACAGCAATACTCGCTGTTCTTGCCTCTAAGAATGTATTTTCTCCTCCTCTCCTCTCTTATCTGGATCCTACCTGTCTCTCACAGTTTCCCTGGGACGGTCCTTCTAAGCCTCTTTCTCCCCCAGTTTCAACAGTATCCGCACTGCTGATTTTGATACTTAGCCACATATGCCAAGCAGAAGAATTTAGACTTTATGAGAAAAGCAGTAAAAAAGGGACTTAGGTTGTAAGTGAATCTGTAAAGGTCATATAGCTGTTTTTGCATTCCTAAAACCATAAAAAGAACATTACTGATTTCTTTTTATACATCGGAAAAACATAATGACTATTATTATAGATTAAATTTCTATTTTTCATCTCTTAATTGCTAGAAATTTTTGAGGATTTTCTGCTCTCCCAGATGAGAAGAATGCTTGTTACATTTTTGCTTGTTACAGATAATATACACACTGAAAGATATTTTCTCCCTTAAATTTACATGAATTTCCATTAGTAAGTTTATGGCTCTCAGTTGCAGCCTCACACTGCCCAGAACTCACTATGGTCCACAGGCATTAAAATATGTCATATGTTTGAAAAGAACAAGCTATCAACAATTCTTCATTTAAGAGGGTCAGAATTTTGGAGTAGGTCCCTTAACCTACTCTCTTCAAATTACAGGATTATACAGGATTTGTGCTGCACGGGAAAACCTCAGGCATTGTCCATTAGGTCATCCCGTATTACAGGCCTCTTAACCCTCTCTCCTTCCAGCAGACACAAGAACGACAGGAGTAGATTTACACCAACAGGATTTTGCAAAGAATGACTTCTGGTTGAGGATGGATTTCTGCATAGAGTTCTGCTGTCTCTCACTTCTTTGTGATATTTACGTCTCAGATGAGCTCCTGTTTTGCAGAACGACAACCTAGACACAGTGTTTACTTAACGAGGCAGCGTCCTCTAGGATCCTGGTGCCGATGAATCTGAGGCAGGGCAGGGCTGAGACCTGGGCCGAATAGCTGTTGAATAGACTGACTACGTGAACGCAATACATAGAAAGCAGACGGAAGTAACCAATTAGGGATCTGCCCCACTGAAGCCTTGGAGAGCTGGCCCTGCTGTCTCTGAGACCCTCATGGATGGGCCCCACGGGTGTCTATGGCAGACAGTGAAGACAGTGACTGCCACTGGTCCTCTGCAATCTCCCTGGCCTCAGCCTCCCTCCACGTAGCATAGAACGTGTGTTACAGGAAGGCACTAACCCCAGGAAGGCACTTCTTGCCAGCAGAGAAGGTCTTTCAGCTTGTCTGTTGATTCCTAGAAGGCACAAGGAATACAAGAATGTGCCCAGAAGGCAGGTGAGTGGGTGAAGGCAAATTCTACTTTACCTTTGCAGCTCCTTCCATCCTCCTGTAGAATGTAGCCTTTTGGGCACGAACACTGGTAACTCCCTTCTGTGTTTTTGCAGATAAAATTGCAGGGCTTGGGGGCCTGGTTGCACTCATTCAGATCTGTGATCAAAGAGATAAGGGTGACTGCCCATCTAAAAAGATGCCTAAATGTGCAATACCCATAAGATCTAACAAAGAATTTTAGTTTTGAGAAAAGAGAAGGTAAATTCTGTAGAGTCTTTGATCACTATTTTATGTTTTCCTATGAAATTACATAGGCTTTTTAGGTTTTTAGTTTGGGGACTTTTTCTTTGTCATGATGTATACAATTTCTACTTGTCAGTAAATCCAAGCACCAGAAACAAAGCACTTACCTACACAGGCAGTTCCAGTTATATCTGGGGTATAGCCAGTTTTACAAATGCAATGATATGATCCTCTGTCATTGACGCATTCCCCATTTCGGCAAACGTCGTGAATAACTTTGCACTCATCAATATCTGTAATTTAGTAATGTAGAAATTAAAACAAGAAAAGAGGCAGCATTAATATGCAGGGGTCCTTCACTGTAAATACTAATAATCTGTGTTACTATATTATGGACATTAGAAATTAAACCAATAGGGCTAACGGCATAAATTTCCTATGTAATGGTAACTCTATTGAAAGGCGAATGAATAACCTTATTAGACTATACTGATAAACTAATGAGGCCAGGGGAAAACTTTAAAAATAAGTGGTCTTCTAGACATATTTAGCTCCTTGTTGCATCTCATGACATCAAGCTTGCCTCCTGCTGACATCTCATAAATGAATCACAGCTGTGGATCCTTTGACAAGGAAATCCCATTTTTTTTCTGATATCACATGTCCAAAATAAGAAAGGAAAGATTTCTATTCTTTTTGTTGTATTTAAGGGCAATTCTGGAAAACATCAAATTGCACAGTATTGGGAAGATGGAACAAAACTTCCCTCCTTTGGTGAGGGAGGTACCAGGGCTCTGGGGTGGATCACTGGGAAAGTTTTTTGCAGCCTGCTAAGGAAGACAGACCCTTACTGATGGCTCCATCACAGGGAGAAAGATTTGGTCACTGCTGAGCATTAAAGCCACTGTCCTCTGCATCTTGACCCATGTATCTTCTTACTGCTTGGTAGGGTGCCAATATGCCAATACCAAGTGAGTTCTTAATCTCTGATTGCCAAATAATCAGTTTATATCAACAGGTGTCATTTTTCCTGATTTTTTCAAGTTTATTCTGAAACAAAATTTAGTATACCCCCCATTGGTCTCAAGAAATGAGTCTTTTCCATCATCTTTTTATATCCTCCAAAGAATCATGAATTGTTTTTGGTCACGCCATCTAATCTATGCAGTTCTGTCTTTCACCACATCCTGCTCTTATTCTACCTTTAGCCACCTCTTTCTAAAATGAAATCAAATCCTAATTACTCTTTTTCTTCCCCTCTTACTTCCAGTTCCCTCCCTTGGACCTCAAAAAGTCTCTCTCCTTTCTCTTTTATGAGACTAAGAAACAACTGCAGTTACTGTTAATAAACACAGCCCTGGAAGTCTTCAGAGCCTTCCTCAGATACCTCACCATCCTCCTCATCCCTCTCTAGCACTTTTCCAGAGGCAATTGTGTTTTAATTGCCATGACATCAGCACTGTTTATACTTCTTTTGTGCAATATATTTCAGCCAATTTTATGAGTAAAAAATTATTGGTGGACTAGTTTAGGAATTTAGTGATTCATTTATTCCAAGGTTGATCTAAAAGATTATATTCTGGGTAACCTATAACTGATATAACAAATTTCTGTTTAAAAAGTGGACTCACAACTTACTCAGATGGATCGAGGACACTTTGGAAACTTGGCCTTTAATGTCTAAAATACCATGATGATTAATTTTTGTCCACCCAAACTATGCAACTCAGCCTAAGCCCACATTGTAGATTTCATATGCTCATCTGTTTTTCATAAAACAAACAAACAAATTCCCTTGAAGTATTTTTGGACTGTAAGTGAAGTACCTGCTCCATTGGTCATAAATCCTCGGCCATGGGGGCAGAGTTTCTTGAAAGCCACAGTACCCTGGAAAGGGCAGATCTCACAGTGGGGACCCCAGCCTCTCCCTCCATCACAGCAGCATTCAGACTTGGTGACGGGGTTCCTGTTGCTTGAGCCAATCTGACACATGTTTTGGAGCACTTCCGTGAAGCAGTACCCTTCCCGGTTGTCTGGAAGGGACATTCCATTTTAAAGAAGATTTTAGGGAATTTTATGAGCTAACAAGGCATTAAGAATTTGGTTAGATAAAAACCCAAAAAGGATGGAACACTTTACCCTGGGTGAGAAGGAGCGAGAAGGGAAAGCTGGGAACAGCAGTAAGAGAGAAAGGATGACATCTGAGGGAAACAAGACAAGAAATTCAGTAAGCGGGCAGAAACGCATTGGCCTAGACAAGGTTGTAACTCTGTATGCTCCCAGAAATATGGGGGAATAGTCAATCTATAGTGAGAGGGGGCAGAGAAACACACAGAAACTGATCCAGAAAACCAGGGGCTTAAAAAGGCAGCTGAGAAAGAAATTCCAAATAAGTGATTCAGTGATATGATTAGCAAAGGAGGAATTTAGCGGCAGGGTGGTGGTAAACCCCGTGGACAATTAGTCATTGAGTCACTCCCAAAACCCTCCCTCAAATTTTAACAATTGCTACTATTTCAATGAAGTGGTCTGGGTTTCAAGTGTGCCGGGGTGGCGTTAGGGGCCAGGAGGGTGTCCTGCTGTCCCACTCACCAAGGCACTCATCCTGGGTGGGGCTGGCGGTGAAGCCGTCGTTGCACTCACACGTGTAGCTGCCCCGCGTGTTGAGGCAGCGCCCATTCTCACAGATCCCCGGTTTGGTCTGACATTCATTCTCATCTGTGTAGTTTAACGGAAGGACCGAAAACAAGAGGTGTCATCTGACCGTTGGGTACTAGATGCTTTTCTTTTTTAAATTTAGTTTGTGAATAAGTAGCCTATTTCCATGTTCCAAATTCACAAGATATAAAAGAGTATTCAGCTAAAGTGCCCCTTCCTACCCTATTCCCCAGCCACCAAACTCCCCTCCTGGGAGGCAACCAGCGCTACTGCCAATTTCTAAAGGATCTTTCTAGAGATGAGTATGTATGTACAAACAAAAGCATACATACATGTGTGTACCTCTGCCCTTTTAAAAACATAATTGATAGCATTTTCATACAACTTAAACAGAGATGATAGCATTTTACGTACACTTACGTTTTTTACTTAATAAAATTTAAAACTGTCCATATCTGTACATAAAGAGGATTCCCAAAGGATTATTTCAAGTGAAGGAAAAAAAATTAAGATCAACATGTTAAAGGAATATTATAAAACTTCATCAGAATAATGTCTCTGAACATCAGTTTTGACCTGAGGGAGTTTGTCTATACTAATTTTCTGATCTGATAGAGATTATGCTTATAGTGATACTTCAACAATATTATTGAGAAACAGTAGACCATAATTATCTCCTGTGTTTAAAAAAAAGCATTAAAATAGCTGGAGATTCTTAGGATTATCTGATGATTATTGATAGAGATCATAAATAAAGTAATTTGCTCAGGTATATCCCATCGAAAATAGTTCCGAGCCCCTTAGGCAGAGATCTCCTCATGAGAGGCAGAGAGTTGGAAGGTGACATCTAGAGCAGTGTTATGTTTTAACTTTAACTGTGTTATGTTTTATGGCTAAAAATCCCAATGCCTAGGCCCCCCCAAACCAATTAACTCAGAATATCTGGATGGGTCCTTAGCTCTCCCAGTGGTTCCAATGTACAGCTGAGGTTGGAAACCACTGATCCTGGCAGATCCGTGTGTGACCGATACAGATCCACAGACTTTTTCTGTACTTTTAGAATCTATTCTTCTATTATTGTTTGATCCTGTATCTTACAGAGCAAAGGGACAATGATGTTCTTAAGCTTCTTGACTGACAAAATAAAATTCATTTTTCTGATGTCATTGATTATTAAAAATGAAAAGGAAGTATGTGAGAATTTTCTAATAGTTTTCTCCTATATTTATTGTCTAAAGCGGAGGTCAGAAAATTTCTTCTGTAAGTAATAATAATATTATAGTATTACTATATAGGATAAAGTAAATATTTTAGGCTTTGCAAGCCATATGGTCTCTGCTGCATCTTCTCTACTCTGCCATTGTGGCATGAAAGCAGCTGCAGGCAACATGCAAATGAGTGGTTACAGCTATGTTGCAATACAACTTTATTTACAAAAACAGGCTGCAGGCTGGAAGGCTGGATTCAGTGCTGAATCCATATTTGAATCACCTGAGGAGCTTTAAAAAATACCAGTGCCTGGGCTTCTAGGTAAGACCAGACTCTCTGGAGGTAGAACACACTGGTTTAGTGATATTCCTGGTTCAGAGAGACCTGGCACCTGTACTCAATGTCGGCGGGGGGTGCTATCAGAGAAGCTGGATCAATAGGGAGGTGTGGGTAAAATTGCAGTATTTCCAGAATCTCTCACCTGGCCTTAGCGCATCTCTGTATCAATAGGTGTTCCCAATGGGTAGAGGGAAGTAGTCCATCTCCGTATCAATAGGTGATCACAAGGGGGAGTGAGGGAATAGATGGACCAGAGAGGTTGGATGGGATCCTTTTTTGCAGCCGGGTCATGAGAGACACAGGCAAGCAGAAGTGGACAACTGCTTGTAAGCAATAAACGTGTTTCTCCCACTTTACTTCTCCCTTTAACTGATTTCAGTTCAAAGGTATTTTGCCCTGGGCTGGGAAAATATTTCCCTCTCCCCGGAGTTACAGGAGGCATTCTAATGTGCTGGGGAAAACTGACCCTCAAATAACAAAGGAGTATAAAAAGTAAAGGCAGGGAACGAAGGAAGCACATGGTGTTCCAATCCCAGCAGCAAAATGGGCCCCGAAAGTAGGCAGAGGCCAGTGCCCAGGGAGAGAATGACAGTGCTTGTACTGTTCCTACAAAATCTAGACCTCCATGAAAACCAGATGTGAGTGAGAGAGGCAAAATGGCTCTGGCCGAGAGGGACAGAGCGCCACAAGAACTCAGAGCCCATGTCCCTCTGTCCCTGGTCACCTGCAGCTCTCACTCCCAGTGCCTTCAGCAGGCATCCCCTTACCTACGCAGCCTTCCCCATCGGGTCTCCGCTGATAGCCAGGAGGACAGATGCACATGTACGTGCCAATGAGGTTCTTGCATTCCATTTGCTTTTCAGCACAATCGTGTTTTCCCTCTTCACACTCATTCTCATCTGGAAATAACGTACCGCCACAAATTTATAAAGAGAAGCGGCATTAATTTCCTGACTTTTCAACATGAAATGGAATTAAGTGAGCATCGTTCATTTACACTGTTTCAGCATTGATCTATTTCCTTTTGCATTTTTGGGTGCTGGCCTCTTAAGAATGACAAGGAGTCTTATAACCACCTTTGAACTTGATGAAGTTTCTCCCTAACTGGTAACCTCTTCAAAAGCAAGAAACGTGATTTCTAATTCTTTTTGATGAATTGAATTAAAAAGGCCTTTTATAATGCTTTCATAATACAGTATAATGATAATTATAACGACAGTATTATTGTCATGATATAATAATCCAAAGCTTCCAGTATACAATAATTATAACAATATTATAATAGGATATTTTAATATCATAATATTAATCAACATGATAGAATAATTACTGTATAATGAAAGTTTTGGTTTTTATACTTTGAGAAAAAAAGAGGCATCCACTAATATTCTCTACTAGTTCTTCCTTCTTCATTTCCTTTTTTCTAGAATGTACTGGGCCTTTCTCATGCTTTATTTTCTGTCCTATTACATTTTCCTCTATCTTTCCTTTTACATGCTCTGAGCTGAGAAATTTGGACTCTATCCTGAATGTGGTGTGACAGAGATCTCACTTAAGAAGTCCTCCCACCTTCAAGATGTAATTTTATTTAAGCCATCTGAAGAGAATAAGTAACTGCTCACTTAAGACCTTGGGAGAAGCAAATCAGAGCTCTTCAAAGAGCCCCAGGATTTATTCATCTTTGTATTAACAGAGTCTAGTCCAGTGCTTTGGCAATTGCAGATGTTCAATAAACATGTTTAGTAGAAACTGTTTAATAATGTAGATTCCAGGTGCTATCTCATTCTTGGAATATAATATCCCTTAGTGATGGGGATTCAAAAAAGATAATCATATTCTTTCCTTTGTGTTCTCAGCTCTCAGTTATGACACTGTGATACGATTATTTATATCTCTGTTTCAACCTCTTACTACTGAGCTTCTTGAATGTGGCAAAATGTCCCTTTCTCTTTATTGCTTCACATCCTGCAGAATGGTGGGTATGGCATAGGCATGTAATGCTGAATGAACTAAAAAGGATCTGCATCACAGCCCTTGATTCAGTGTGATGATGCTTCAAGCTACAGTTGAGGAGGAAAGGTAGCAATGGCAACCCCCATATTGTCCATGGACTATAGCAGTGTTCCCCGATTCCCAGACCTCCTTTACTAGCGGAAACTTTGGAGGGACATCTCCCATCACAGAGTTAGCACTCCCCGGCTTAGGTGACTTTGAACATGGATGTCTCACCTTTGCACATCCTCCTGTCTTCTCTCAGAACATATCCAGTGGGACATTTGCATTCATATGACCCATAAGTGTTTACACAGCGGAAAGCACAGAGCAGAGGATTCTGGGCACATTCGTTTATATCTGCAGCAGAAGGTAGTTAGAAGATCATGAATTACTGGGATCAACCCCCAAAAAAGGAATCTACTTTTACCAAAAGTTGAAATGCTTCATTGCCATAAACATGGATGGACAAAGCAGTCTCTCTCTCTCATTTTCAGGGAGTCATAAAATGAGTTGGTTATTTTATAATTGGTATATGTAGGATGGTCATGCATCCTTTTTCTCCAAGCACAGTACCAGTTTGTGTTTATTGTCCTGGTATAATTATTCATGGGCATTCAGGTGGATGAGAAATTAGAGGTCATCCTATGGGTAGGGAACTTTTCTGAAATTCTGGCTTAGAAGCTTCACGTTGACAACGTGCTTCCTGAAGTCACATGGACTAGGGATCAATTGTACCCCATTCACCCAAAGAAACCGCCAAGCCAACTGCTATAAGAACAAAGCAGACCTGTCCAATATCATTAAGCACCGCCCCTTCCCCTTATGAAAGAGGCTCTAAAGAAATAACAGTGATTCTTATGCGTAAGCAAATGGTGTTCTGAATAATTTTACACTTACAGAAATAGTTCATGCTGATGCTCAAGTTACAGCCTTAAATAGATGGAGTGACTTTACCATTAGTAGATAAAAGTCATTTCTGTATATTTCATAGCTTGGAGGCATCAAAATGTGTTTTGGAAAAGCAGGGTTACAGCAAACCATCTTGATTATCAAGTTTCTCTCTAAAGCCAGTGATGCTGACTGAGAACATGAATGAGCTCCCAGATCATGATTGCATCCCAGCCTTTCAAGGTTCCCCAACAGCTATGACAATGGGTATTGATGAATAATCCCTCTCATACAGAGCTGGCTCATTTTCATGCCCACCTTACCCTCTACCTTCACCTCCCCTTCATCCTTTTCTTAGATCAACAATTCTCGACTCGAGAGCCCATCAGAATCGCCTCCAGGTGGTTCTGCTGGACCCACTCTCAAAGGAGTTTCTGCTTCAGGAAGTCTGACATAAAGCCTGAAATTCTGCACTTCTAACAAGTTCCCCGGTGATCCTGGTTTGGCTGATCCAGGGATCACCCTTTGAGAACCGCTGCTCAAGACTCCCTCCCCTTCTTACCAGTATACCCTACCAGGCATACTGACAGGTGCTTGCACAGTGCAGGCAGACTGTTTTGTTGTGACGGCCCCCAGATGGCTATAGGATGTTGGTGGTTATCAGTGTGTAAATGTTTCTATGAGTAGAAAAGAAAAATGAAAAAGAAAGGGAGCATGGGAGATGAAGGAAAAAAAGAAGAGGAAAACAGAAAATAAGAAAGAAGGTAATAAACAAGACAGGAGTCATATTCAAATATTTGGAGTAGGGAGACACTAACAAGGATGCTGCATGATAATTTGTGTCATGAACCACCTACATCTTTTTCAGATGCTCCTTGCAGAGCAAAGGCCACACAGAAGAAATGATGGGCCATCCCATCAGGTCCAAGTGTTCTTTCCTCTACACACCCTGAATGGGTGTATATTAAATATTATGCCATAATATGTAAACATTAAATATTAAAATTAAGAATTTTAATTTAATATTAAGAATTCTAATCAATGGTTGTTCTATAATTAGGACACGTAACCGACTATTCTGTATTTAAAAGGCTTACCTTCACATGTCATCATTGGACCGGGCTCAAATCCCTCCTCACAGGTGCATTCAAAACCTCCAATCACATTTTTGCAGGTTCCATTTCCACAAGGATTGCCCACAGAACATTCATCAGTATCTGCAAGTGACCAGGAGCGTATTCAAAACATGAAGACTTGAGGGAAAATGGGCTTGGACTCAGATAATACCTTACATTCTATCAGAATACTTTCATCTGTAACATCTTGTTTTATTCTCATTCTGTCCTTGCAAGAAAGGAGTGCACATGTCTTCTTTCCCCAGATTTGCAGCTGTGCGATTTGACTTGCTAAGTGTCAGTGTCAGTAACAGTACCTGGGCTTTTAGCCCTGATGGCGCTCTCCTCCATGAGTGTCTCCAGCCTTCCACATTCTGAAAAAGTAAATCTACTGGGAATAGATGCTCAAAGGGCTAAAACAAGGCTTCTCTCACCAGGCAAAATTTTTCACTTATTTAAAGCTAGAAATATATCTCCAGTTGGGCCTTACATTACATCATTCTCTAAGAAGCCTTAAATATGATGGATTTTTGCCAGATATAAAATAGAAGACTAAGCTTACGTAAAGTAAGAGACCAGAGGTTAAGCAAAATTAATACACTGGATAAAATCAAGATTCAAGTAGATTTTGTTATTCTGTTGAAACCATATGGTTTACATTAGGCAGAATAAAGGCTACAAAGAAATACGTTTAATGTATGATCTCTCTAAACAACTATGGAGAGAGAACAATCTTCCCGAGGAGTTCTAAAAAATATATATATGCCTCCTAACCCATGTACTGAGCATACTGACTGTTCTTAATCTGACACATTTTTTAGGGGGAATATATTCATTTTAGAAAGGAAAATTTTGGAGAAATAACATTGTAATTTTAGCTATCTAGGGCACAGAAGAATAATGCACTATCATCAAGGTAGGAGGGTAGGGTAGAAAGACCTGGGTGAGCAGATACTTTTCTTGAGTACATAGTAGCAACTAACTGAAGATTGCCGAGAAACTTTGACGACTTTGCTTTTGTTCTGCTATGAGGCTGCATTTCACTGTCAAGAATATTACATTTCCTTCAAGTTCATAAAAATCACAGCTATCATTTATTTTTAGAGTTGCACAGTAATTAGAAATAATTTAGTCCATCTGCATAATATTTTCTAATTCTATGGCCTAGAAAGACTAAAGAACTTGCTTATCTTCCACAGCCACATCTGCAGGTGAAGTCTTTAGGCCCTGATCCCTTGAGTGGAAAGAATACTTTCTAATGTACATAGACAGACCTTCAGCATTTATGCCATTATTAATTCAGGTCTCTTGAATTGATTTGGATTGCTTAGATAAATAGACATAATACGTGGATTCAATTTGGAGTTAGTATGGAGGTCAGCCATAGGAACCATTCTCAGTAATTCTAAGAAGAGGGTTAAATAAGAGGAATTTTTCACTGTGTACAGAGCCCTTCATATTACTAAACATAATAAAATATGGATAAATTTTATAATTTACATATTGAGGAAATGCAAGATTATAACCATTACCGATTCTTTAAAAAATTTCACAAAGACTTTCATTATGATGTTGCTCTTTCCACTATCCCTTCAAACATGTCCAGTGTCTTTTCTATTAGGCTGTAAGGTTCATGCAAGGAAGGACCGTGTGGGCTTGGTTCACTGCTATTACCGTAAAGCCCAACACAGTGCCTGGAACATGTGCTAAATGAAGGATAAATGAGTGAATGGATGAAACTGATTTCTGTCCCATCTTGGTACTTACACTTCCTAGTATGAGTGCTGTATAGCTTAATCTCTAATTTTTAAAATCCCGGTGAAAGAAACTGCCTTATTACTCACCCACACATTCATTCCCTTCCAGAATGTAACCAAAGGGACATTCGCAGCGATAGGAGCCATCCGTATTGATGCACTGCCCGTGTTTACAGACATCAGGTTCTTTACACTCATCCATATCTTAAGCAAAGGAGGAAAAAAGTGAAAAACAAGGTATTGTTTTTAAACACAGAAGTAAATTATGATCATTTCCATGTCTAATCAATGAAATATCTTCTAATATATTAGCATACATTAGCATGCAGTACAGTAATACAATTGGCATCTAAATGAAAAGACAAAAGGAGCTGAATTTTCCAAGATAAATGTGGAGACCTAAGAACAGCTGGAGGTAAGGCAAGGAAGAAGCTGGTTGAGAGTATTAAGAAGTGCTGAGAATCCGACACAGGCCACTCACCAACTGCTGAATCATCTGGTCCCACAATAATGCCACTTCCATAGGGACAGATCTGGCGGAAGGCCTCTGTGGTGGAGATGCACACTCATTAATAGATAGACCAATTAAATAATTAATAATAGGCAGTTAGCTACAGCCTCCTCCCCAAGCACTGCGCGATGGCCAGATTGCCTCCTGCTGAACAAATCGGGAAAAGATGAACCAGACAAGCCCAGATGCCAGAGGAAGTTACCAAGGTTCCCAGAGCTGGTGTGCCTCCTGCTTGGGCTGCTCTGATTCATAACGTAGTTCAAAAGACAATAATGACTCAGCTCCCAAGATAAAATCATTTTAATGAACATTTTACCTATACTTACAATTAAATTGAATTGTTTTATTTTTTTGAGGGCCTACCATCTTTCTTATTTCATGCCGGTCTGCGCCTTGAATGACCCAAAGAAACATACAGGTGGTAGACATACCATCCGGCTCAGTGGGGCACAGCTCACAAGGATCTCCCCAACCCTCTCCCTTCAAGGCACAGCAGCATTCTTGTTTGGAGTGATTTCTGGATTTGGGCGATGAACACTTCCCTCCTTCAAACTTCGCATAACAGTAGCTCATACGCAAATCTGCAGCATAAATTTAAGAGACCCTTTAGTTGCTTTCCGACTAAATCATTCTGCATAATAGGAAATAAAAAATCATCCATCTTGCTAAATATGTTCTCGTCTCATTATACTAATCCTCCGTAAGCAGATATAATAGTAACTGAGCTCAGATCTGTAAAGTCATTAGTGAAATCTGATGAATACATCTCTGGGGCTTTCACCTTATTATTCCTCATTTTAGCCAATTTCCCAAAACAACTTGATGTGAATAATAAAATCCAACACTGTCACATTTTAAAACTGGTATCAGTGACTTCAGGGTGGGGACATTCAGAAATGCAATTATTCACAAGACCCCTTCACTGATAGCTCCGCTTACACACGTGCTGGATAACACTCAGCCAGCACCCTAGGCTGAGGGAGACCTCCCAGGTCTAGTACTCACTGATATCACACTAGGCTGCTGATTCTGTATCCTCTAATCCCTGGAACCAAAATAAAACCCATGATTCCAGGCATAGAGCAAATAAAAATG
The DNA here is from genome assembly GCA_032199065.1 of Smutsia gigantea. Taxonomy (NCBI): domain Eukaryota; kingdom Metazoa; phylum Chordata; class Mammalia; order Pholidota; family Manidae; genus Smutsia; species Smutsia gigantea. Next base: position 98,392 of record JAVSCE010009113.1, read on the forward strand.
TGGCAATTTTGAGGACTGGCAAAAATACAACACAGTGGTCATTCCCTATGCAACTACTCAATTTTAAACACACACGAAAGTAAATGGGAAGCCAGGGACATGGGTGGATGGGAATGAGAATAATCTTTCTTCCAAAGAATATATTATGTATTATAACATACATAATATCAATTATTTCTTGATGACTCCAAAATAGAAGATGGACTCTTGTTCCTACAAAGTTCTCCAACATTGCATGACATAATTTTGGAAACTGACTTTTCCATTTCTTATAGAGCAAATTGGGGGACTCTATAAAGTGAGCTCATCCAAGAGCCTGGAGTGTGTTATCCCTCAAATTTGACTTCCAAAGCCTTGCAGATTCCTCTCTAGTTACACAGAGGCCAAAATCTGCAGGTTTAAAGGAAATGCCTTCCAATCCAGTTTGCACAATTCCCTTTTCTTTATTTCTGACCAGGCCTGCTCTCTCCTGTCACTGTTTTTCAATTCCAGGGAGCGTGCTACTGTAGTCACCCACGCATTTCTGTTAAAACAATTTCACCAGCTTTTATTTCATGACAAAGGAGACAATGTAAGAATAACTGAGTTGCCAAAGATAACAGCAGAAAATTTTCATGAATAAAAGTAAAAATGTCTATCTATCTATCCATCCATCCATCACCATTCGTATTTACCAGGCTCTGGTAAGTCAGATTCAGTTGTCCCTCCTTATGAACTTGTTTAACTTCTTCAACCAACTCTTCTAGATAAATTATCTTCCTAGTTTCTACTCTACATCTGTTAAAATCAGGAACATTTTAGTGAACTACTCTTCTGAAGCTCAAGAACAATAAAAGCCAGCTCTCGTCCTGCAGCACGTATGCCATCCAAATGTTGGCTTTGCTGTGAAGCTTCAAGATTTAACAAGTTGTAGTTTCTTGCAGGACACCTTTTGATTTGCTTTACTCTTCAAGTTTATTATCACATACAGAGTGCTGTATTTATCACTGCTGTTTTTATTATTTATGCCTATAGCTATCTTAAGATATAATCTAGGGACTATTCATAAAAATGTCTCAACAAATATATCAAAACTTAATTTTCTCCTTTTGTCTTCCAGTTTGTCATGTTTCTTTTAAACCTAGATACAGGCATGTTCTCATACCAGTCTCCTAAAATTTTCATTCCCCTTTTCTTTCATCACTGACTCCATTTTATACCCCAGCCCTGTTTCCCGACCACCACTCTACCACCCTATCCCCTGAAAAAAAATCCAGGCATTATCGAGGCTCAAACACATGAAATTTAGAGTGAGTCTAAGTGACCAATTTCCTTCAATGAACTCAGTCAGTGGGTGTGGCTTGTTTACAGTGAGCAGCCTTCTGACAACCAGGTTCCATTCACCTGAGTCCTATCACATCTGTCCCTCCAGAAACATGATTTGTGGCTCTGTAGAATTTTCTCAGTTTATGGGCAACAGAAGCCTGACTCCTAATGGGTAATCTTACACAATTCTTACCCCAGCTCTTGATTCCCTGGCTCCAGCAGAATCTGTGCTCTGTGGGGGATTTAATTTGCTTGTGGTGATTCTCTAGAATTGGTTTATTAATCAAAGGTGCCTTGGATTGGGAAAGAGAGCTGTGCTTGCCCACACTTTAACTAAGGCTCGTTAGGATGCTTGTTTACCAGTTCATCTGTGAAGAGCCCTTAATGACCTCTGAAATTTCACCAGGACTACAAGAGTCACTTTCCCTGCTTGCATTCCTCAATTCTGGCTCTGCCTCTTGGAGCCGAGCATGTGGCAGCACTGCTCACAGCTGGGCTGATTCTTCCTGCAGCGTTAGCTTGCTCTGTGACAGGCCAGTGCAAATTGAATTAATAGCCTATGAGTTTCCTCCGGCCTGCCACATCGGCAGATTCACACCTGGTTTCTCCCCACTTTCTTTCCAAACTCAGGCCAAGCCAAAGGCACACGAAAACAAGGCAGTAGGAGTTAGAAGTTATCTGGCTAGTCAGCATCATGAGGACAGAATATCTGCTCGAATCAAGTACCACCCAACCCACATTCCTGAAATCCACACAGGCTCCGAGAGCCACCTACAAGATCCAACAAACCAGACAATCTCAACTCCCCGCTTTACACTTAAATACCAGGTGACAAAAAGGCCAGCTGAAAGATAAAGGGAATCAACAGAACAACAAGAGTCTATGAAGGCCTCAGAAACTCAGAAACTAAAACAAAACAAAGTTGTGTTACACATTCAATTAGATTGGTTGGACACAGGTATTATTATTGTTTAAAATGAGGAAATTATCTTCCAGAAGATTAAATGACTTGCTCTAGGCTAAAAACGGCAGTGCCAAGGCCCCAAACCCAATCCCTAGAATCTTAAATGATATCCATCGCCTCTTATTTACGTGGAAGCAAAACAAAACAAAACAAAATAACCCCTGAACAATAAAACACAAAATCAAGCATGAAGGGCTGTGGGAGGCAAATATGTGCGCTCAGGTGGGTTTTCGGTCCTGAATTCATTAAACTAGTTTGCATAAGTGGATAGACACGTAAAATTGTATTGTTTAGTACATATAAACAGTTTTCTGGGACATAATATAGTGTTATGCCTAAGTTCAGGTTCCCTTATGATCTGTTTTTTTAAGTTCACAAGTATTATTCCTGAAAACAGACTACAGCCCAGCAAGAATCCTGGTCAGTTCAAATTTATTTTTCTGTTTTCTTAGAAAACTTGTGATGTAAGGGATAGGCACTATATCCTGGGAACATATGGAGTCGTCTGCATTTTTTTTGACTGAAAGCCTAAGTTTTGGCCCAAATTTACACAAGTTACTCTTCAGAAGCAGAGACCATGTAGCTGACCTTCGCCCAGTCTGCTGTCCTTGGTGGTTCACAGCTGGTGGCCCGCTGACTGACCTATCAGCATCTATGTTCTTAGCAGGGGAGACAGGTGTAAGTGCCAGGAGAGTTGTTGTATAAGCAACCATACCTTGATGGATGAGTTTTTAACCTTAAAAGTAAAAATGAACTTTCTGACATATGGTAATCATTAGACCTCTGGGTGAATGAAAACTCTCCATCTTCTCTCTCACAAAGAATCAAAGCTTTGCCATGTTTAAAAACTAAAACCACAACGCGTAAACACAGAGTAATGAAGGTTTAAAGCCTTCAAAGGCACTTACCTTGGCACCTTCTTCCAGTGGAGGACAAGGAGAACCCGTCTGGACACAGACATTTGAAGCTGCCTTCAGTGTTACTGCATGTGCCCAGGGCACAGATTTCTGGCTCTTCAACACACTCATCAATATCTAAGAGAATTACACATGTCACAGTCAAAACACCATCCAGTACCAAATGCAAAGTGTAAAAGTACAAAGTGCAACTGAATTTCAAAACTCTTCCAGTAAGGAAGATCTTTCCTGTATCATAATACTCTGAGTGGACTTCAAGGCTGTGGTGTGTTTTAAAAAATTAGTTTTGACATTTCTTATTGTAAAAATAAAGTCTGCGAGTGCCGTCTAAGGGATGCAATGACAGACATTTCTTACCCAGACTGAGTTGCTTGACAGTTAGAAAAGGTGGAGTAATTTCATGCCGTCCTAAGCTAGGAAAGAAGCAAGAAACTCCAGTCTGACTTCACCACTGCACAGTAAGCAGAAGCTCTGAAATTTTAATTGTGTTGACACTTAGTTGAAAGATCAAGGTCTTTGAAGCCCTCCACCCATCCACAATGCTTTCTACAGTACCACACTATAGTCCTAGACCTATGAATTTTACTCATGAAATTAATCCTATGCAATACAATCTAAAGACATTGCGGGACATGGGGCTCCTAACTCTCATTTGCAGGTTAATTTTCCTGAAGACGCAAAAATACTTCCTAGAACAGTCTGTAGTTTCTCTATCATACAGTGCATAGGAATTTGATACACTTATAATTATGACATGTCTTCCTTAGCATATTAACATATCTTGGCTACTGTGAAGAGGTGATTATAGTGGGTCTGCAGTGAAGTTTGAATGGCTTGGGTAACCGTATACCCTTGTTTGCCTGAGAGAGTCTTAGATTATGCCTGTTGTCCTGGCTTCATTATTAATAGCACCCTCTTGAGAATTGTCTTGGTGTGATCAGTAAATTGCATGATCATCCTGTGTATGAAAAAAGCATGGCCACTCTTTCCAACAGACTTACCTATCCTTTCCCCTGACTTTCAGTAGGAATTTGTAGTGAAAAAGAGTTAAGCCTTGACTCTAAGCCATGATATTTTTATAGAAATACTTTTTTCAACAAAAATCATGTGTTTTTGTATCTTGAGGCTCTTTATTTTTACATTCATGCGAAGAGTTCTACCCACACCAAAATGTATTCTCATTACACAACTTTATTCCCATGAGGCCTAACTAAGGAAGAGTTAGGAAATTAACTTTCTTATCTTGACTTAATATTGTAAATACCACACAATAGATATTCTAGAAATGTGCAACACCAAGTGATTATCTTCCTGTACAGTGTGAAACCAGCCTCTTCACTCCACACTATTATGTTGCATTTATAATTACAGTATGTTTCCTGTAATGCATTAACGAAGCTGAACTGCTGGTGGTGATTGAATTACTCTGTTCCCACACTCCCTCCACACCCACATCCAACCTTTTCATAAAAGAAAAGCCAACTTTTGTAAAAATGCTCATGAATTTATGTTTGATTGTTGTTTTGTGATTGTTATGATTCTATGGTAGAAATTAACCTCTAGGTGACGACTCCATAAGGGTGGGGACAAAGATTGTAGAATGGGCACATTTATTGACTATTTGGGAAGTTGTTTTTTCTTTCTATACATTTCCATTTTGTTCAGTGTAGGTGAGTTTTGCATTAATTATGGAATGACCAAAGCCAATCTTTAATAAAAGTATAATAATTCATAATAATTTGCATTTAGGCCTAACTTTGATTAAATGTTTCCATTTAGAATATTATCACTTGATTGCAATTTGAATTGGATATATAATAAAATTTCTCATTGAGGATATTAAAAGTGGAGAAGATGCTTATTCATTATGAATTAGATGCAGACCTGTTCACAGGTGGGAGCATAGACTAGGTGACTTCTTAAAATCCTTTCAACCAGTTATTTATGAAGTTCTGACAATTAAGGTTTTTCATTCAATTCAATGACATATGTATTATGGAATGCAATGCTATAAAATTTGCTGAGAATATATTTGTATTAACACATTTCCATCACTCTATAGGTTAGAACAACATAGACAAATTACACAGCCACATTCATCTAACCTTGAATGTGGTCACTTAAAGATTTTAACTGGAAGCAAGAAGCTATTTTTAGTTGTAACCTACTGACACTTAAAAATATGTAATCCAGGACTTTTAAAAGTTGTATAAAAACTCACTGGAAAAGGGTGAGGGTAATGCGACCACCCATGTGCACAGAGCAAATCAGCTTCTTCAGTGATTAGTCTGAGAAGTCGAGTTCTTATCTTACCACCTAAGTATGAGGTGATAAATCACAGCCTCTGCCCTTAGGTTTGTTTCGGATAAAGTATTCCAAAATGAAGACTATCACACATCACAGAAACTCTGACTTTGACAGTGCCAGGGCATGAACAATACAGCTCATTTCCAAACACTGACAGGCTCCCTACCTTCACATTTGTCATTTTGTAGACTGTATCCAGGTGGACAAATGCATCTGTAGGACCCATCCAAGTTTTGACAGGTGCCTGGTGCACATTTTCCAGGTTCTAGAAGACATTCATTGACATCTGCCAAGAAAAGGCAAACAGAAAGAAGAGGTTCCTACTGGCATGATTTCCATCAAGCAATTAAAATTCAAAGAGATGGGAATCATATCAAAGAAATACAAAAACAACGAAAGTCCACAAAACTCTACCATGGGTAAAAAATGAATGACGCAATAAAAACAAGCTCTATCACCTTTCAGATGTGTGCAATATAAAAACCGTATTTTATTTGACTTCCCACAAATTAAATATTTCCAGAAAAGTATAGTATGAGAAAACTCAATGGGTATAAAGATTTCTGAGGGCACCCAAAATAGAGTTTACTAGGAAATTATTTTGAAGAGAAAAATACAAGAAAGGGAATTACAATTGTTTATAGAACAATCTAACTGTTAAATTTAACCATTTAACTGTTCTCTGTTGGTACAATAACTTAATTTTTAAAAACAGGGAGAAAAGTGGCATGTATACCATATATGTGTGTATATATATATGTATGTGTATACATACATACACACACACACACACACATATGAGTTTACAGGCAGGATTAGTGTAACTCTACTCTGAATGTTTTCCTGCAGGGATCTGAAGGAAGGGTTGTAGTAGAGATGTGTGATTCTCTGAGTGGTCTCTGGCACATTCTCCGGGGGACCCTCTGGGGATGCACTCACCCACACAGGTTCTCCCATCTGGAGCCACCTCATAGCCTTCGTAGCACTGACACTGAAAGGACCCCACGGTATTGATGCACTGGCCGTTTCTGCAGAGGTTCCCATTTCCAGTTGCACATTCATCCACATCTGCCAACAGAGAAAACAATCCTTTGCTATATTCCAAAGAAAATGTCACAGCCCCAGCAATCAGCAAAACCTTTAGAGGGAAAAATACTTATTCTGAATTTCAGTGGCCTTTGCTGTCTCAGCCAAATGTAAGAAATGCCAGGGGCCATTTAGTCTGTCCCAACAGGCCTGCCTTGACTCATCTGTCAAAACCTAACAAGATCACACGATTCTATGAATTGGAGATTTATCATTTATATTAGAATTTGATATGAGTCTCACTTTGATCTTCCTTTCGGCTTCATTTTTAAAGGTTAAAGTTAAATTACTAAAACACAAGATAGCCGAAGGCATCATTAAGTAGTCTCATAATTAGAAGTATATAAAATTTGCCTCTAGCACAATATAAAATTTGGCTCATCTCTCGCTTATGGATAACCTAGCATGTTTTATACGGAGGATTTCATAAATTCCACTATTTACTTCTTTTCAGAGAGGCTATCATGACACATCTAGAAGAGCAGGTCCACATTTTTCCTGAATTACGTAATTTCTATACAAAGAATCCTTTTTGCATGTTTTAAAACATAATCGATTTATTTTGAAATTTATTTAATTCACAGCACAGTATACATAAAAATAATAGCTGCTATTGAGCATTTTAATTAAAGTAATGGCTGCAGTTACTATATTTGACATTTAATTAGCATACTGTATTTGGCAAGTCTTTTAACCAACAATTATGCGATGGCATATATTTAAAAAAAGACAGCTGGCACACAAAGAGGATGATAATACAAAGGACACATATAAAACTGACCTCCTTGGTGGCCTACTCTTGCATACGCACCTATACAGTCATTATTGTGAGACAGGATGAAACCATGGTTACAGCGGCAGTTGAAGGAACCGATCGTGTTTCGGCAAGTCCCATTCCCACAGGCATCTCTCTCACACTCATTTATGTCTAGTAGGAGCAAAGGCCATAGGGAAAAATCATTATTAACAGAAGAGGTTTGGCCGTTACCTGGGTCATGGGGCACTTGAGGTTCACAAAGTGTCAGCTGTAGCTGAGACCTTCGTGATGTGGTACCAGCTCCACAGAGGCAGCTCCCTGCAAAATTCAGCCGAGAGGCGAGGATCTCAGCCTTGGGAATAAACGGTTTCCTTGGTTGGCATGTGATAGAAGGCAAGCTAAGGACATGAGAACTGGACAAGAAGTATTTTACTCTATTTACTTCTAGAATTCTCCACCCTTGCCACTTTTCTCAAATATTTTCACTTGGAAATGGAAAATTCTGTGTGCATCTGGGCCTGGATTTGCTGCCACCTTTGGCAAACTTTGGCCTTTAAGATTCTCACTGCAGTTTACCAAAAAGTGGTGAGTCACCTGATATTACCCCAAAAACAACAACACAATAAATCAGCTTTCTAACACACCTGGTATTTTAGACATCCTTTCCTTTTTTGCAGTCCACCCACCCCTAAAAACCCATGACCACGCCTGCCAATGGTGACTTGTTATGTCACTCTTCTGGACTGTCCCAATGTGATGGCACTTATGCTGGATCTTATTCACTCCTGTGTGGCTGTTAGTCTTTATTGTTCTATGACTTTTCTCTTTTACTACCTTGTACAGCTAACATCTTTCTTTAAAGAGTACGTGTGCAATATTAAGGAGAAAATAAAAAATTTAAATGAAAGAAAGTTGATACTGCTGCTTTGTGAGAGGGAGGCAGAGCTAGGAGGGCCAGGGTTAAGGGAGGACAAGGGATTGGAAGGCAACATCTCAGGTTAGCAACACGAACTGTCGGAGTTAGGATTTCCTTTCCTTTCAAATTTGAGACATGAAGATAAATTATCTAAGATCCTAAATCAGGAACTATTGCTGACCCCAAAGTGATCCCAAGGGGTAGCTGGTTGAAGACGGCATCCAGATGAGTCACCCAACCAGCAACCAAGAGCTTCTGCCTTCATTCATTTTTAGCCAGGCTTGGCAGGTTGTCTGGTAGGAGGTTCCAGACAGTTCAGATTCAAGAGGGAGAAAGAGAGCTGGGCAGGGTCTCATGGCTGTGCAGGGGTGAGCTTCCCAGAGAGGAGCAAGGCAGACTATCCTGCTTTAATCTAAAACTTGTAATCTGCTCTGAAGAAGACAAACCTTTATGAAAATGTTCCCTAATGGATGAATCCAATTAGCGCCAAAGGCAAGCACTTTAAACATTACTTTACTGGCTGTTCTTTTCCATCTGTGAAACTGATTCATGCTCATGAAGTACCCAAAAGACTTAATGGATGTTGCTTAAAAGTAGAAAAAGAAAGGAAAGAAAAGAGAAAATGATTGATTACATATTGAATCAGCATCCTGATTCAGTACTGAAACCAAGGAAGAGATTTAAAATCTTGGGCTCTTTTCCCTTCAGAAATGTTTCTTTAATATTTTTTGCCTTTATAGAATCTATACATTTGCTTCTGAGAAGCTGGTGCAGACTAAAGACCCTTCTCAATAACATTCATTCTGAAACACTCAAAAGCTGCACTCTGTTCCAATAAGGCAAACCCACATGGATATTATAAAAGAATAATAGGCTACTAACATTAATAAAAAGTCATTTTTTGTCTTAATGCCTTTCTCAATTTTTCCCTTACTCAAAAGTTTTTCTGAGCTGACAGCCAAATGAATATCAAGGAAGAGGTTTATTATGCTCAGATTGCCAGATTACTGAAGGATGTTAATGCTACATGTCTGTTTATGTTTTTATTTTATAACTAGCAAAGCAACTAATGAAAAGTTTAGCATTGACTTTTATATACATTCAGATGCAAGTGGATTTTCCAATAGGATATGAAATAAGAAATGAAATGATTATCACATACTCACCCAAACACATGGTTTGATCAGCATTTGTTTTAAAACCAGTGTGGCAAAGGCAGTAGAAGCTTCCAACTGTGTCGATACACTGCCCATGGCTGCATATGTTGGGGATTTCTTGACATTCATTGCGATCTGTAGACAAAAAGCATAGTTTGGGTGAAGCTGAGAAGACCAGACAGAACTGAATAACTTCTAGGTATTATTCTCAGCTCTAATCCTGGCTCTAAACTAAGCCAGTAAACCAAGACGCTGGCATCAGAAGTTAGTTTTGTCACAAAACTGGTTAAAATTTACTCTCACTTACGGGGCATATTCCCAGTATGTTAACGATACATGACGCAATGAAAAACTGGGGCAGTATCCAAACAATGTTCTGCAAGATGAGAAAACTTAAGAGGGAGAAAAACCCAAGCTGGGAGATAATCTTTTTGATTATCTGCTTACCCAGGGTCACAGACTGTGGAAGGAATTGAAGTGTTTTTGCCTAGTCAAGATCTGGTGCCTCAAGTCATGGGCCTTCATGACTTCCTCTGGAAATGTGTACCAAATTCAAACAAATCCCAGGGCTAAGATAGGTTTTCCTTATGGACAACCTACACTGTCCCCTGTTCGAATTTCACTTCATTGTTTTGTCTCCCTCCCTAACCTCTTGCTCCTTGTCAGCCAAGTTCTTCAAGCCTACAACATGGCTCCTCTTAGCACTTGATGATCCTAATGGTGTTTCTTTCTTTTTATTCAGATTCATTCAAAGGAAAGCCCTGTCATCTTGTTTCTGCCAGCCTTAGGCTCTAAATTACACTCATCAGCCACTGACTCTTTGTTGCCCTCCTGAAATCTGAGGACCTGAGGGACAGAATTTATTGTATGAATCCACAGATGACAGTTACATGCCTACTTATGCCTATGATTCAATTTTTTAAAGCTCTCGGTTTCCTACATGTAGGGCAAATGTAATTCAGAGCGCTGTATTATCTTGATTTTCCTGTTGTCACAAAAGAAGGCAAATAATGGAATGCCCACCGGAGGGCGAATGCTGTAGGGCACAGCGGCACCTTGCTCCCCGCGGAACCATCTAGACTGGATGTTTGCTCACCCTGCCTACTGAGAAGGCAGCGACTGGGAATGGGTGCTTTTTGCTGCACAGAGCAGTCGTACCCAGGACAGAAGAGAAGATAATCCCCTCGTGCCATGTGTCAGGCTGCCATTTTTATGACTTTCTCCTTCCAATATACAGAGTATGTGGAGTTGATGAATTGCCATACTGTCTAAAAGTCTCAAGTGAGCTTGAGTATATCACTAATAGGGGAAACTGGGATAGAGCAGCTTAAGGGCTTCTGCTAGCCGAAGCAGAAACGCTAGCTAATCTAACAAATTATGATTATGGGAAAACGGATTTAAAGTGAGCAAACTGCTCCCTGGTATAGGTAAAGGAAATTGATTTCCATTGCCAAGCCCTGTGAAGGGAGCTGATTTTGAAGAAAGGAGTTTCAGGGCCTACCATGGTTAGCCCATACCCTGGTCACCCTCAGGAAATACTGGATCTGGCAGTACCTAAGGGCCTGGGTAAGTAGAGCATTAGGGACCTTCTTAGAAAGGGATCCCTAGTGAGGAATTGTCTTTCCTACATTGCCTATTTCATGATGGTTTTAAGAAAAGGGAACACAGAGTACTTTGAGGTTCTGTTGGTGAAACAAAGTTATATATAATTCTAGAGAACTTAAACATGAAGTTCACTTTGTCTGAGACCAGAAAACAAGGTCGCTACATGCACCAGGATTTGTACTCCTAGGATATTGTGTCTGAGGTTGAGATAAGAGGTTTAAACAGGGAATTGGGGGAAAAAATGCACATAGCGGAGAGAGAGGAGATCATAAGGAGGTAGCTGGGAAGAACATGTCTCTTGTCTCTAGTTGGGCAAGACACTGTAAAAAGGGGCTGCTGCATTAGCTCTGACTCTACAGCTCCTGAGGTCAGACTAGTGTCCTGGGCTTAGATACCTAATTGTCCTCTCAGATCTCTTAGCAACAATGTAGCTATAATGGGCACCTGTGATTTTGGGTTTGAAAAAATATACTTATGAATGCAAATAAAAATCTTAAGATGGAAAGAAAATTTTAGTTCTTTTCATTGTAAACACAGGAAGACAAGTATTTCACAACCTGTCCGAGAAATGCCATAGGATTGCATTCAAAGACATTGAAAGAGATTTTTAAAGGAAGCTATAAATGAAGACATTTCTAGAGTGAAGTCTACAGCCCTAGAGGCTGAATAGTTGCTAAACTCAAGTACATTCCCTTTCTTCTGAGGATTCCAATGACTGAGGGAAAGTGAGCTTTGGCTTTCAACAACACTCATTCACAGCACTTATCTCAGGTTAATGTTGTATGAGTTTTATTTGTGTTAATTTTCTGCAGGAAAATCTGACAGGGCTTAAGCCACAGCAGGCTGCTGGTTGGATATCTCATCTTGGTGTATAAATAGCTTGTCCCACTGCTTGCCTGAGCATGAAATGGTGTGAAACGGCATGTTCTATATTATCGGCAATTCCTTATTTTGATTGGAATTATTTCACCCAGCTTCAAAGAAATATAAATTAAGAGCAAAATGTAGGGAAGTGTTATGAATGCCAAGTTTCACTAGGGTATTGTGACTCATATCAGAGACGTCCCCATTTTTCCTCTCCTGTTTTTTTAATACATGGATAATAACTGCTCTGTTGACAAAACCCTAAACACTTGCACATGTTCCTTAAAGACCAACAAAACAAGTCTTGATTCTCAAAGTGAGTTTTTTGTTCTGCTATTACATCCCCTTCCCACCAAGGTCTCATAAAACAATGCAAAATACCCTACAGAGAGCAGAACACTTCCTACCACTTCATCACTGGTAAGCAAGGAAATCCAAGGAAAATCTGACACATTCCCTTGTGTTGTTTCATTCACAAAGGCATAAAATATCCAGGGAAACTCCTTGTGAAACGAACCATAAGCAAAATTACACATTCTTCCTGACCTCCTTGCTTAATATACAAAAACTCACGTGAAAATCATTCTGAGGTATTATTTTGCTTCTGGGTTGAAACACCAGTGTTTCAATTTTGATACCACTGGCTACAAGACACTGTCCGACACCTAATAACTTAACTGCCAGTTTAAGCTCATTAACATATGCATCCTCCTTATTTCTACCACATCCCTGACAGAGCAAACAACAAAGAAAGCTCACCTCTAAAGGACAGTTTCTTATCTTACTGGAGTTGAATTCTAGTGAATCTAAAGGCTGTTGATGTTTGGTGCCCTCAGTTCTGTAAAATGTTCTTTTTGCTCTTTATGCAGGTTTATCTGGCCCGGCTCAGGACAGCTGCAGGTCTAGATTCGGGGTGAGTGGCGGAGGTGGTGACAACCTCACCTGCCTAAGGGGGATGATGTGAAAAGAAAAAAGTATTTGGACCTGACTGCTGCTCAGGAGAGCGTGTGTGCATGTATGCACGCATGTGGGTGTATTTGTGAGAGCTGGTGTTTGTCAAGTGGGGCAGCAGACGGGCGAATAGGAGGTCTACGTATGTGCATGACGTACTTCTGGTTTTGAAAACATCACCTCTGCAAAGAGGGAAAAAAACTGAAGTGTTTAGAGAGTTCAACAATTATTCTTTTTTCCAGTTTAGTGACTAGAGTTCAGCAGTCTAGATCTTAACTCATGTATTCTTCAACCTAACCATCTCAAAAAAGCCCCCTGACCTGCCGCCTGAAGGAGAGGACCCACTGGGTGGGCGCGTCCAGCAGAGGGAAACTACCTACCATTGCACTGCCCGGTGGAGGTGAAGCGGTAGCCCGGCTTGCAGTCACAGCGGTAGCTGCCGGCCGTGTTGATGCACTCGGCGTTGCGCTGGCACACGGGGCCATTCTGACACTCATCAATATCTGTGAGCAGATGAGAACTTAATCAGAAGGAGAACAGAATCTGGTGTCAAGCTGATGAAGCCTCTCACATGAAATATTTATATTGTCTTGTTTTGATCAGTTCTGTTGAACAGACAATGGAGGACTGAACATGTATTTTCTAATTTTTCCATTTTACTAATATTTTTCATGAATGCAAGTACTGGATTGTGACCACATATGATACTCATGTCTAAAAAAAAAGGCATGAAACTCAGCTGCTAGGGCCAGGACTTGATATGTGTATAGATTTTATCTTAGGAAATCTTGTATTTGCTCAAAGCTCCAGGGTTTTGTCATTCAATCAGGCTGCTTTTGTCTGGAAGGTTATAAGGTCTGAAGGGGAGGGCACCTCAGTCCCTGCTGTGCACAGAATCACTCTGGATCTTGTTGAAAGGCAGAGTCTGACTCAGGATGTCTGGAGAATGGCTTGGGATTCTGCATTTCCAATAAGCTCCCAGGTAGTGCTGGTACTCCTGGCCCACAGACAGCTCTCTGAGCTGCAGGGCTGCGGGGCTCTTCTTACATTACTGCTACAAAACAGTCAAATCAAGGAAACGTAACATGACAGGCTGCACAGAAACTACTGCAAACAACCCAACTCTCACTCTCAAAAAATAAAGTGGGTGTTGTGTGCTCCAGAGGTCAAAGCAATCCTTAAAAAAAAAAATAAAAAAACAAAAAACAAAAACCCAGGTCAAATTCATGGCACTGCAACAGTTCACTGCACAGTCCAGGCTATACCATGGGGCAAAATGTATGTTCCCTGCCCCTGTGCCTATAAAACCGTCTGATTCGGTCTAAGCTCAGTAAAGGAAATAAACAGCCCATAACACAGGTGGGAGTTGACTCTCTGGCACCAGGACTGGGGTTTTACACAGAAGTTGGCTCAGCCAACAAAGTTTTTCCCACAAGGGGGCAGCAAATACGTCAACCTATGTCTCAGGTAGTGCTTTCTTGGTGGGAAACCCTTAGGACTGTTGTCAGTCAGCGGGAGTTTCTGTCTATGTGGGGTGGGGTGAGTCTCTCTCTGCAACAGACACAGAGCCTGCCTTGGGTTACAATGGGCCCACGACACAGCACCCCCTTGCCTGTGAGGTTTGTACTGCTCTTAAGACTGTACAGAAACAGAGAGGGCAGCTTGTGTTGTTGGAGAAGCCACATGTTGTCACAGACAAGAATGTTTGCCATGTATCAGCCTAACATGTGATGACACGGACACGCACACATGGGGAGAGCAGACACATGGATGTTCCCTAAATCATTTCTGGAATCCATTCCAATTGCAGGGTTGCTGATGCATGTATTATGCCAACCTTCATCTTCTGATCCTGAGAGCTAAGTGCTGGGAAGCAGCTGATCTGGGATTAAATATTCACTCTGAAGATGGATACCCTTAGAAAGGGAAATCGAAAGCTGGGCCACTTTTTAATCTCACTCTCTGCAGAATACTACCCCAACAGCAAAATGCCTCACGCTGGCACAGCTCAAGCTTTTCAATCTCACGTGGGTAGCAATGTCTAGGGTGACCTGGGGGTCATGGGTGGCCCTGGCTCTGGTTTCTGGCCAAGGGCTGCTGCTTCAGCAAATACCAGTACCAAAGGGGCACCTGGGTGAAGTAACCATCAAAGGATCTACGAATAGAAGAGAAGGGGAGGTGCTGCAAGAAGGTGGCAGGCATCCTAGGGCATGTTTGAAGGGAGGGAGGCTGCAGCTGGAGGAAGGCAGCCCACCCTGGCTCCAGAGGTCCACCTGCTGTGGGCTCCTTTCTCCTGCCTGACACCGCGCTTCCTTCCCACACACCTGGCCCTCGGTGGCCTCTCAAAGCCCAGGGGCTGGGGCCAAGGCCTCCATGACTATCTCCCGGAGAAGGCTCTGCATGGCTGTGGCCCACGTCTGCTCCCCTACACAGCAGGCAGAGGAAGGGACATGTGACCACTGGACCACAGTAACCGAAAGCTTGGTAAAGAGAACTTA
Organism: Smutsia gigantea; assembly: GCA_032199065.1. Lineage (NCBI taxonomy): Eukaryota > Metazoa > Chordata > Mammalia > Pholidota > Manidae > Smutsia > Smutsia gigantea. The sequence continues at coordinate 113,719 of JAVSCE010009113.1, forward strand.
ACAAGCATGTGCTTAGGACTATACCTTTACTCGTGGCTGGTAAGTTTTCCTGAGTGTAGGAGGAAAAAATTTTTTTAACCTTAAAATGTTGATATATTTGCTCTAATACATGGTCTAAGAGGTAACAACCTTTTCTAGAGGTTATTAGAACAAAATTCTGCTAGAGGCCCCAAGTTTAAGTATTAAATAGAAAAATTATTCCAGCTATCCTAGGGCACATGGTCTATTTCCTAACCAGTAATGTCCCTTTTACTCAAATGTAAAAGAACACTATCTTCCCCAGATGTAGGAAAAATATGAAGTGCTGTGAGGAATGCAGAGAATCACAGTACATACACATGGCGAGGGGAGATAATTTGAAAATGAAAAAAGTACCACTTGCATGCATGCCAACATTCTTCCTATAAAATCGAATTTGCTGTTCTTGCCATTTGGAATTCTCTCATGCATTTGGAGCATTTGCATCAGCCTTGTTTTCTCTTGGGAGTAGCAAAGGCTCCGTCTGGCAGAGAACACCGATTTTAAGATTCAAGTAAAGATGATTTCCCGCCACTCATGCTCACTTTCAAGCAATGTGAAACAAAAGCAATCTATGTGACCCACCCAGGAACTCAAGGCTTTTTCATATCGGCCAGGAAATCTAAAGCACTGTTGTGTTGGAGGGGGTTGGGGAGTAGGGTGCTGGGGAATGGACATCCTGCTTTGTCCACGGGGAGTTAGGGAATTTTTTTGCATGAGATTTCATGTTGTTCCACACGATGCCCTTCATTATTGTGAGCACTTGATGGATGTCTGAAATTCCAGAGTCCTGAAACTGGCGGAGTGTGTGTGAGTAAGTAGCTCATCAGTGAGCTCATTTCTGGACAGGATATAGTGACATCACTTACCTTCACAAACCAACAACTTGTCATTATAAAAGAAGCCCACTGGACATTCACATCGGAAGCTGCCAACCATGTTGATACACACTCCATTTTCACAGACCCCCGGGATCTCCCGGCATTCATCAATATCTAGAAACAGAGCAGTCACAGGTGAGCGACGGCGTGGTACATGATTCTTATGCAGGGCAAATGGGGATGGGAAGTCAGCTGCTTCTAACCTCCCATGCTGTATCAAGTCCCAGACCAAAGAAGAGAAAGGGTGTGTGTATTGGGGTGATGATGGAAGTAGAGGACTTCAACAAATTCAAACTGAAATAACTGCTTTTCAGACACTCATGTGTCTGTTGGATTTAGTATCTATCTTTTTGGACCATCAGCTCCGTCCGGGTCGTGGCCACCTCTGTGTACCAGATGAGTAGGATAAAGTGACGGCTGAACATAACTGTCCTCTACCCCAAATGAGTGGTGGTGTTTGGCTAGAATGGGAAAAGGGGAGCTAGTGAAGAACAGGCGGGGAGCCTGTGGTCGTAGCCAACTCTGAGCTTTCAAACTCTACTTCAACACCCCCGTCCTCCTTCTCATGGCTTTGGAAGGAGGAAAGTCAGGACTGGGGACGTAATCTGAGCCTGGGCTGACTGGGGAGACAGGGCCAGCACCGAGGAAGGCCTGGTAGACTGTGGCTTCTTAAGGCCTGGGGTGGGGCCTGGCGGCCATACCACTGTGTCACTGGCTTGTAGCACACCAGGAACAAATGTTAAGCATCAATTAGAATTTGTTAAATTAAGACCCAGTATCTGAAAGTGGCGTTGGTGAGCATTAAAACAAGACCAAAGTAGGAGTGAAAGCAGAGCCAGGACCCAGGCTGCTGAAGCAGAGCTGGCCAGCCGGTGAGGGAGCCATGTGCGTAGGCAAAGCTTTGCCTTCTCACCAGCCGCCTGGTCCACTCGCTGTTGGACCTGCTCTTAACTCCCAGCTACTCAGTGTCTTCCAGAATAATAATAGTATCCATAATAACTCAACTGCTTTATGCCTGGTACGTTTCTCAAGCATTCAGCCTCAAATTACTCACTGAATCATCACAGCCACCCTATGAGACCATCTCTAGGCACTATGACTGTCCTCATTGAGAGATGATGGGACCGAGGCCAAGCCAGAGCATGGAGCTTGCCAAAGACCACACGGCCACTAAGAGGCAGAGCCAGGATTCGATATCAGGAATCTGCTAATAGGCCATCCTGCCTCCCTTATGCTTTTCCATATCGCAGTCATACAATCTTCACAAACCATGATCAAAGTGCTTATTATCCTGGAGGGCCTCCACCAGCCCTTTGGAGGAGCTTCACAAAACATTTCAGAAGCTGGGAGGAGGTGTAAAGCTTTGGTCTTTCCAACCCACTAAGCTTCTGGTACCTTTGTTGAGACACTTTTTCTTTATATATTACAGCTGGGAGCCTCTGCAAGCTACTTTGAGTAAGTCATAAGAAGATGGCCAAAGATGAAATAGAGCCTACAAGTGCCACTACAATATCAGAATAATAACACTCTAAAGCCAACCTGTTTTAAAGGGGAAATTTGACATGAATTTGTCATTCATGTTCTTACAACGTTTTGCAAAGTAACAGCACAACTATGTACACTGGCAAACAAAAAAACCGATTCAGATGACATTGTTTTAGTAGGGGTTAAAACATGAAATACGCACATTCATTTGTTTGGAATATAAGTGATATATTATCAAGTTTAACAATAACAGACAGGGTCACATTTCTAGCCATTGTTAGGTATAAAACAGCAAAAGGATACATTGAAAATTAAATTTTCTTTCCCTGTCTGGATTTCATTTGAACTTCAACTTGAAGAAGTTTATATTTTAAGACAAGATTAATAAACTTGTTATAGTTTTAACCCCATATGAATGGGTCCACATGCCAATAATCTTAAGACCTTTCAGAAGGAGAGTACAAAGCTTAAATAAAACAAAGTTCTCAGTCATCTAAATATTTTGTCATGGTGGAATTTGGTAACAATGAGTACATTGCTAACTATCACATTTCCATTTTTCAAGAGCTAGAGGCAAAGCAAGTGGTGAGTCAGGACTGGATTCTGGTCCCAGCTCTGTTATTAATTAGCTAGGTGACCTTGGCTGAGTCCCTTTCCCTCTCGGGCCCTCTGTCCCCTCAAATGTAGAGCAAGGCACTTGGACTAGATGATGTCTGAGGCCCTTCCAGCTCTACCAGTGGACAATGTAGTGTTTCAGGTCTTTGCCTGTTGCCAACCTTGGAGGACAGGCCTTACTGGGGTACATGCCTCATCTGTCCATAGAGAAGCATTACTATAAAAGACCACTGATCTTTGGACCAGAGATCCTAGGGAGATGAAAAGATCTGTTTTGGGAAGGGGAAAAACAAAGCAGCTGGGGCCAGGTGTTTCATGCCAATGTCATTTAGCAGTTTTTCTTTCCAAACCATGAAGTTTCTTTGGACGTTGACTGGACTGTGGAGCCATATGGATTTGGCACTAAGGAAGCCAGGCTGATTGCTGGACCAGAACCTTGTTTTCTTAAACAAGGTCACTGGAAAGGCTGATGTGGATTTCAGTTTGTTTCTTAGGAATAAGGTGGAACAGAGCAAGTGGTGATGTTTGCTACTAGACACAGTAAGAGGGGCATCTAAAGATGCATCTAAATCACACTGGGGAAAAACTCTGAGAATGCAATAGCTCTCCATCTACTTTTACGTTACTTGCTTTTAAACCACAAAGGCATTGCCTCTGTTGGCTGAATGCTGTGCAATACTTCTGAATCTTGCACAAGCATCTTTAGCAGTGTACTGGTCTCTGCTCCAGTTACCAAATGGGGCCTCTGATTGGAAAGACTTTTTTTCACATCTGAAATTCCCAAAGCAGATGACCTGAGGAGATTCCATGTAAGATAAAATTGATCCACAAAAAAAGTATTTTATGTGAACAACCTACACATAACGATTGGTATGAAAAGTCATATTAAACTTATGTCTTAGTTAGAGGAAAGGATTGGGAATTATAGTCAAGTTGAACCTCAACTGGCCCTACTCCCAGAATCTCTTTGTTGATGCCTAGGGTTGGTTTAACTAAGCTTGATTGTAATTTTGTGAAAAGCTTTCCAGTCTCCTTAATCATGAGTAACAAATACTGCTGCCAATTAGGTGGAGCTACACAGGGTGTTTGCACAGTTTATTTCAAACTAAGAATCAGTGTTTCAATAAAGCTAAATGGCACTGTTTAATGATTTTTCCTTCTAAGAAAAAAAAACACCCCAAAACAGAAAATCACAGTGTGTACTCCCTTCTTTTAACACAAAGGCAAACAGAGAAAGTCACAACAAGGGTATAATAACTCACCGACAGGTAAGCCGGTGTAAATGTCAATGACGAAGCCGGGCCTTTGACTTCCACAGAGGATAGCAAATTCATCTGCCGCAATTAAAAAAAGGTGAGGTGAGGAGGGTGGGAACAGGGGTCAGCAAAGAGCAAAGACTGGGCTGAAAGAAAATCCCTTGTAAACTTTCTTGGAAGGTATTAATCTGCATCTTGAAGAATTTAAAGTAAAAAATAAATTGAAAATCCCTACCGATGTTGTAACCTTGTCCTTAAGACAGACACTGAAGGAAAAGTGACCTTATGTTGACATAATAATGAGGGAGAGGCAGAGGTTCTACATCATATGCCACTCATTTGTGTGTACTTGCCTGTAGGAATTTGGGTTTCTATAACAATGTGGTTCACTCTGAACCTGGGGACTGAAAGAGTAGGCTTTCCACTCTGCATTAGGGGATCTAGAATTTGAGGAATGCTTACAAAAGTCATTCCCTCAGTAGACTGGGGGAGACCATGGACAATCTAGCCAAATTCTTGATATCAGGTCTATTGATGACTAATCAGGTCCAAACAACCAACTTAGGTCATTACTTTAGTTGTCAGAGCTGGTTTCCTCCTGGTGCAGCTCTCTCATTCTCTCTCTCTCCTTCACAGGGCCCCTCTATCTTTCTCTCTCTTGCCTGAGTTCATCAAAGATGATAATAAAGGATGAACTAAATGTCATCTGTGGTTCCTTCTGATTCTGCAATGCTGTAATTCCAGATCATGACATTCACTGACATAGCATGGTATCAATTCGAGCTCAAGATGACCAAGGCCTTATTGGTCAAACCATTGAAATGAGTAAAAGGTTTTCAGAAGTACTTTAATCAAAATGAGCATGTTCTTTTCCTAATGCTTTATTTCCTTAATATATGACTGTCCACTTCCAACAAGTGTCGTGCCGCCTGACACAGGTCATCCAGACAAATTTCAGGGACTCCTAAAATGTGTGCAGATTGCATACACTGATGAAAAGCCATGATTGGATTTGGCCAATATTTACCATGCAGAAGAAGTCTGGCATTTTATATTAAGAGTATGCAAATTCTTAAAACTCCAACAGATATTTTTGGAAGTAAATGCTAGTCTTCAACAGAAGTCTCCAAAGTAGTCTCCAGGGAATGAACAATGATCCATTAAGACCAGAAAGAAAATACTAAGACTTCTATCAATCTTTGTAAAATCTAATAAAGAAATAATTGTGTATATTTTATAATAGAACAGTTTATGCAAATAATAAATGCATTTTCAACATATTTGAAAAATACATATAGAGATACACATATATACTTTTACAGGTAAACACAAATATAGGTATAGGTATAGGTCACCAAGTATAGGTAACCCCCAAGGTTTTTACTAGCAGGTATGTATGATCAAAACGTTCGAGGACCATTGGTAAAGAACAAGGATCAGCCAATTTTTTTCTTAATGGGCTAAAGAGTTAAGTATTTTACTCTTCTGCACAAAGGTTTGCAGGCTATGCAATCTACCTTAAAACTATTCAACTATCCCATGAAAGCAGATTTAATATATTACAGATCACTGTGGGGAATGGAGTAGGTACGATACAATAATCAATACCTGCATGATAATTCATTCAATCTAAATCGTAACAGTAGTAAATGATGTCATTGATATAAGCACAGTACACCAAAGTTTTCATTTCATTTACTCTAAGGATGTAAGTTAGACTGTTTTTTTAAACCAATAACATTAAATAGATTTTTCTCTATGAGAATACAGGAAGAAATTTCTCTCAGGTCTCAGTATCAAGGAGAGATGTGCTTCCCATTAGGGTTGGTTTGCTGTGTGGTGACTGAGACTCTCAGGCTTCATCATCTCTCCCTTTTCATGTTATAGCTGCCGGAAACTCCAGAGCCAAAGTTATTACTCATCTTTGGCGAGTGTGGAGAAATTCCCAGCTTGGGTTTTGTGTATTAGCTTCGCTCCTCGTTCCAAGTTTCTTACCCTCACTTGCCACTTGCCTTCGGCCTTCTTATTTTACATTCAAATCTTTGTGGGCTGCCTTAAATTCTTTTTAGAACAAGACTTGTTATAAATAAGTAAAAAATAATAGGAATATGATTCACATGTTTGTCATGCTGCTTTGCTCATGTTTCTAGTCCTTTAGTTACATAGCAAACTACATAACAATGATAACAAGGTCTATATTTTTGTGATATGCTGAGTCCATAAGTCTGATGAATGAACGAGTGTACAAATTAGAAAGCATATTCTAACGCAGTTTTCAGCTGGAAGGACCCGGAATCAACTCTGATTTTAAATATCTGCCTTCGTGAGCAATTTTTTTTTCTTATTAAGATAAACAATGTATCCTTTTTTTCCCTTTGCTGAGAATCTTTTCCCCAACAGTTCATGGGAAATTTATCAACCTGTATTTTTGGTGAAACTCAACCTCACCTGTGCTTGGGATGGGACACTGTTCACAGGGTTTGTTCCAGGCCCGACCAATGTTATAGGAACAACAGCACATCTTCTTGGTCATATTGAACAACAGTTCTCCATCACAGGTCTGGTTGTCAGCATAATAGTTCCTATAGCACAAACTTCTTCTCATATCTAGGTGAAAGGAGGAAGAAAGGGATTCTCAAGGAGTTAAGTTTCCTTTAAATTGTATTGTAACTTGACTTTGATATGGGCAGGAACATCCTGGATTTCCCCAACTAGAAAAAGAATCTTGAGAAATGTATTCCCTGGTGTTCTGTGCCACAGAACTAAGTCATTACGTAGCTGTAGCATTAATAAGCTTTACGGGACTCTCCACCCAGGCTCCTAGCAACAATGCTCCACTACTATTTGGCAGTAATTTTCTCATTTCCGACTCATGATGTTTTAATACTGTAGGTCGGTGCTGTAAATATAATAGTGTGAAGATACACCCAAAGGCAAACAAAAGAAGTACTATTAAATAGTTGTTTGGGATTTTCCAACATTACATTTTAAAGAAAATTCCCAACCACCCACAGGAGGTGGTGAAAAAGGCCAGGCTTATGGTTTACAAGGCTGGAGGCTCTCACAAAGACAGTGAAAGGCAGGCAGTAACCTAAGGCTAAGGGCTAAGTGCTGGACTTATCAGCTCTTTTTCTCTTTGCATATGAGGACCAAACATGAACGATTAAGAAAAGTTTGGACTTACCCATGCAGTTATTTCCCCCATTCACTTGCATGTAGTCTGGAGGGCATATACATGTGTAGTTGCCAACAGTGTTGTAACATGTCCCTGGACCACAGATTCCAGGAGTTTCACATTCATTCACATCTATAATCCAAAGAGAAAGTGGTCTGTGAACATGGGAACGTCACTCTTTGGAATGGCCTGATGCTCAGTGCCAGTATAATTGTTGACAAGAGAGGAGAAAGTCCACAGGACACTTTGAAAGACGGATAAGAAAAAGAGATGTTTATTCATCTGTGTAATTTATCTATGTTAATGTGTGCATATTTGGGAAAGACTTTAGCAAAGGAAGTTTTGCCTTCTGATATGACTTCCTAATAAATGAGTCCATAATATCCTCAAGGCATACAAAAATGGAAATGTAGGGAAAATATAATTCTCAAATATCCATCAGAAAGACAACTATGTGCTTCATAAGTTCAGAAGTCTGTGGAGGATATGATACATTCCTTATGCCACCAGCACCTTGCTTCATGAATCCGCATTGGTAAGGCAATATGGAAGAAGGTATTTCACACTTCTGTCCCCATTTGCAAACACAGGGGTTGATTCTAATCTTTGCTATCTCCATGGGTCTTAGAGCTGTGTCACATGCACTGGGATGCTCAACTAATATTCAGTGAGGTCGTCATTGTTGAGTCCACCTAATAAGCCTTTTGGAGAGTCAGAAGAATAATTCTAATGGATACAAGGTCTCTTTCCCAATTAGTTGTGTGACTCCTGTGGGAGGATGAAAGCCATCTCTCCTACCCTGGTCTGTGGTCCAGGGGCTCTGAGTGCTGGAAGTGGTCACTACTCTCCATCTTCCCTGTGACACACGATGAACAGGAGTTATCACATCTATCATAAAACCAAAGGAGCTGCCTTTTGCAGAGAAGCTCATTTCATTGCACCAAGATCATACATGGTGAAGGACAAGAGGAAGAGGTGCCCAGAACTGCCCAGAACATAAAAATGATGTACTGAAATGAGACCTGGGCTACTCCACTAAAGATGGGTTTTCCAAAGAGCATGGAAAAGTCCTGGTAGGCATACATGGGATAATGGCCCAAGATAACAAAACTCCACTTTTCTCAAGAAAAGAGGGAGACTTAGGGACTATTGGAAATGACATCATGCCTGTGACATTAGTGCAACTGCCACATGTGCAGCATATTTACCTGGCTATGGTCACAGTTAGACCACTGTGCTATATTGCTACATTGTTTTCCTGGTAACTGTGTGCTGGTTTTTTGAGGTCAGTTCTCAACATCTGAAAGAACTTATTATCCTGTAAGAGCCATTTACCATCACACACTCGGGTATCTTCATTCAGGTAATAACCCGTCGGGCAGCGGCACTGGAAGCTACCAAAGGTGTTGATACATCTCCCGCCTTGGCACAGCCCTGGAAGCTCCTGGCATTCATCAATATCTATCGAAATGAAAACAGCATTTCTTCAGCACTGTTTATAAATCTAAGGGAGCTCGAAATGTGCTCACTTGAAGACAAAGGAGACAGAAGTACCTTCCAGGATAACAGTGATAGGGTTGGGTCGAAAACCTTCTCCTCCAGGACAAAGAATTTTGTATTCAGCTATTGAAACAAAAAGAAATCAAATTGAGCTATTTTGAATCTAAAATTTCTAAAAAAAAGTATCCTTAAGAGAAATATGACATATCTAACTGAAAATACTCGGTTTCAGGAATCTTGCACAGATATCCCGCCCATCCGAGCACATTAACATCTTTGTGTATTCTTGTCATTTTCAAGTGGCTTTTACCATGTTGCCGAATGTCCTCAAAGGCTGAGGACAGTCCACCTACCGCCCGGCTCTTATGTTCCTGTGAAATATTTTGTTCCCTATCTCTACCATTACTTCTTTTTAAAGATTTCCTTTCCCTTTTTATTTTTTTTTAAACAAATGCCTCCATTTTTTTATGCTTTGTCCAGCCTCTCCTCCTGGGAATTACAGCTTCCCTTATTAATGGGCATCAGCTTGTCCCCGAAACCCTTTCCAAACAGAACCTCTGGAAGAGCTCTTCTTCTTAGTTCCCATCTCGCTTTTCTCTTTCATGACCAGAGATCTTTCTTGCCCCTGTGTTTCTGTGGACAATGCTGATTCCCCTGATTTCTAAAACCAACTTTTTACAGTGTCCTTTTTTTCCCCCTCCATTAATTCTGTCATCCAAGTATTGCACTCAAAAACTTGTAATCAGTGCCATGCACCAGTGATGTGATACACACAGGAGCACGTAAGAGTGACCTGATCTGCGGTATCACCCCCGAGAGCGCTGGTAAGAATCAGGCCTTTCATTACCCTCACAGTCTTCCCCAATCTGGCAGCTCCTCTCCTGGCTTTCTGAAATGCCACGCACATGTGCATAAATGTGTATATTCCGGCTCTAGCTGTGATCCAGTGGTGGGCAGGGTGGACCTCTACTGCCTTGCTAGTCACTATTAATGAATAGAGCTAACTGCTCCACTTCTTTCAACATCAGTGAAATTAACTTTCCTCTTTCACTTTTGCTTTCCTCCTCTGTCTGCAATCATCTGCTTTTTTAAAGTCTCCTCTTTCAGGTCACACCCTTCCTTTAAGACCCAGTGTGAAAATGCACAAAGTCATCACACCTCTGCCAACCAGAACAGACTTCCCTTTCTGAAGAGAAGAAAGAAGGGGGGACCTGCTAAGCACCCACTCCTGGGCTGAGTGCCGGACAGGAGTGCTTTCATTTAATCCCAGGAGGCATTTTATGAATGAGGAAACTCAAGCTTGCTAAGTAACTTGTCCGAAGTTACACGGGTGGCAAAGTGATAGAGCCCTAACTGAAACCAGGTGTGCTCTTTGTCCCAACCATGGCAATTCTTTCTGCTCTTACTGAGGCCTACAGTGAATTTATGTTTGGGTCATTTTCTGCTAGACTCCCACTCCTGGAGGGCAGGACCTAGTCTAATTCATTTCTGCACACCCAAAGTGCCCATTCTAGATACTCAACAGAGAGTTTTAGAAAAAGTGAATAAATGAGCCTTCAGCAAGGAAAGAATCCACACCCATCCCGATATACCCTATAAGCAGCAGCCACTGACCTACGACCAAGAAACTGTATCTGACTCTGAGTCATAATACACGACCCACTTAGAATAATGGGAAGCCTTTTATTTTATTTTTTTAGAAGACTTCTTTATGTCCTTAAAATCACATTGTAAGGCTTTCTCTCAAGTCATACCATAAGAGAGAATAATCTTCCATTTCATATTTGCTTAACTAATTGCTTTTCTTACACCCCAGGACCCTTGAGTCTGTCTTGGAGCTTCTGAAAGAAGCCAAAAAACAACAAAAGGAGGTCTCAATCAATGTGCCCCTGGAAAGTAAGCAATATGCTGTTAATAACCTGGCCTGAAAAACCTTCTTTAAAATAACCTTGTCTGCTTTTCATCGAGAGAGAAGTGAGATGTTACCTGCCGCCCTGATCTTTTAGGGCAAGCCAACCAGGGACACTTTCTGACTTCCAGTTTGGGAGTCGGGTCCCTCAACAGGACTGAGAGGATTGATCTCCCTTCCCTGCATGAAGAGTAGACTAGTGGCAGCTCCCTCCCTCTCTGGCATTTGCTCTGGATCTAGCAAGGAGAACTGGCCTGAGCTAGAATAATAATAATAAACAGGAGGATGTCCACTTACACGTGTTCACAAGAGGGCACAGCTCACAAGGAGTACCCCAGGCTTTACCCAGGGAACAACAGCAGGAAGCCTTGGAAACACCAACTCCAATCTCATTGCTGCAGGCTGTATCTCCATTGTCTCCTCGGGGTCGAATATCCAAATAGCAATTTCCAGAGCGGGTATCTATTTACCACATACAAACAAAAGGTGTCAGGCAGATATCTTTCTGTGTGAGGGCTGACAATTCAAACCCATTTCAGAAACTGTTTAAAAACCACAATATACTTTTACCAAGAAACTAAAAAGTGCCCAAACACATATACTGGGAATTTACCTATGGAATGGGTACTCAAAAGTAGAAAGCAGATTTTGACCATGTCTAAGTTTTTGTATTATTACTTTTTAAAAATTTGAGAATGCAATGTTCAAAACAGCTTTAAAAATAACGTAAAGTACACTTCTCTGAAGAGTTTTTAAGATCTTACCAACACAACCAACTCGAGTTGGATTCAGCTCAAAATCTGGGGGACAATCACAGGTATAGCTGCCTGGAGTGTTAACACAGTTCCCACTGATACAAGTGGTTGGATCCAGACATTCGTTGACATCTAAAACCAAAGAGGCAGAATCACACCAGGGCCAACATGGAGGAGGCATCACCATGAAACAGTAGCACCGCCTCTAGGGCTCCCAACAAGAATTTTGAGAGTTACATGTTATAATCACACCTAGAAGTAGTCTTCCACTTCTGAAATTAAACCCCTCAGGAAGGAATTATGTCATAGTCTTTGGTCTTTTTCCCCTGGAACACATTTAGCCTTCAAATTTGTCATCGGGAGAAAATACAACTTTGGAACTAGGAAAAATATTCCACTTAAGGTAACTGAAAGCAAAACACTGCTGTGAACTCAGTCAACCAAAAATTCAGACATGGGTTTGAAGAAAATATATTTCATATGTGTGGCTTGTTATTTCACCAAAGTAGAGCAAGATGTCCCAAGGAACCCTTAGGAGCAGGCTGTTTCTGCTTGTTCTCCCACTGGCTGTGCTGGCTTTGGGGCAGCCGCGTGCAAGCACAGACTCAGGCACGAGGCTTGGTGTGTTTCTTCAAGCCTGCTAAGGGTCTTTGCCCCATCACTGATGCTACATGGAATAGTTCCCTTTCTGTTTCTAGTTCGAAAATATGTACAGCATTCCAAATTTAGGACATGGGTTTTGGCAAATTCCACCCTTGTGTAATCCTTTTGTCTGTTCCCAACACTCGTGAAATTCTCAAGAACAGACGAACGGATCCAGAGAGGAGAGACTGAGGAATGAGGATGATACTTCTGTCTTCCACCTGGATCTGGTAATCCTTCTGTAGGTTCCACTGCAGAAAATTCATGGCTCAAATTGCAGGTGAACTTGGAGGGGCAGGGAACACTAACAGCAATGAGGTTAGAATGATGCTGATGGTAATTTGGGGCACTGAGGAGAAGACATGGACCCTGGGGAGGCAACTTCCTGAGGTATGCTAGAGGAACTAAGACACCAGCTTGGCGTCATAATAGTTTTCAGAGAAACCAAGAGAAGAATGTGTGCCTGAGGAATAGCCTAGTCCAGGCTAATTTCAGGGAGGCAGTGGCCATAATCTGGAGAGCCACTGAGGCATAACTTGTTTAGGCAGCTGGAAAAATCCATTTTCTCTCTGAAATCCCACATCTATACACTGGAACTTGTTTCCTCAGTGTCCTCGAATGGAACGGTAGGCTAGGAAGGAGAACTGTGCCAGTCAGTGGCTTTCAGAGTGAAAGTGAACCAAGTAATGGTCCACTGAGTGCCTATAGCTTTTCTTCTTTTTCTTATGTTCCCAGAGAGTCTCTTGCTCTCCAAGATAAATGGGTGGCTGAGTTCTAAGTAGCATGTTCTCCAGTGACCACTGACAGGCAGGAGCAGGTGTTACAAAGAAGTGCAAGGAGAAAGCCCATGATCCCAGGACATGGCCTTCAAAAGGAAAGCCTCTGAAAACGTATCCATGGAGAAAAGGAATGGCTAGGAAGTCTGAGAGCTGGGGCATCCCTGGAACATTCCTCTGGGGCTACAGCTTGATCGTAAGACTGCAAACTCAGCTCCTTCAACTGTCTTTGACTCTTTCCTCTGCATCCTCACATCTAACCAGTTCTAGGACATTTATTCTGATTCCTGATGCTTCATCCCCGCCTTTCTTTTGAGACTCTGTGAATATCCTGGTGTGGTCCCAGCAAGGCTCTATCAGCCAGGCCCCTGGGGACACCGGAAGCAGAAGGTAATGCGAGTGGATGCCTTACCTGTACAGTTCCCACCGGTTCTGTCCAGTTCGTATCCTATCTCACACTCACAGCGGAACAGGCCAGGAAGGTTGTGACAAGTTCCAAAAACACAGATATTTGAAAAGGAGCATTCATTGATATCTTGGGGATGGATAAAAAGAGGAAAAATCAAATTTATTTTTTGCTAAAGAAACAGCCTAATGTGATTTGGCAACTATTGTTACTAAGAAAATGAAGACCATTGCACATCAATCTACGCGCTTCTCCTACAGGCTTTTAGATTATTTGCCGTGTATGGTTCACCCACGAACAACACAGATTTGAACTGCGTGGATCCACTTACAAGCAGACTCTTTTTCGATAAATATATTGGAAAACTTTTTGGAAATTTGTGAGAGTCTAAAGAGACATTTTCTTTTCTCTGGCTTACCTTATAGTAAGAATACAGTATGAAATGCACAGAACATATACAATACGTGTTAGCTGACTGTTTATGTTATTGGTAAAGCTTCTGGTCAGCAGCAGGCTACTAGTTAAGTTTGGGGAGTCAAAAGTTATACTCAGATATCCAGTGTCCCTAACCCTTGCATTATTCAAGGGTCAACTGTATAAGTAAGTCTCTCAAATGAGAAAAAAAAACTTTTTGTCGGTCTTTATTACATGCCAAGCAGTGGGCTAAGCATTTTACATGCATATATGTACTCAGCGATGGTGTTTCACACGGGTCCACATCACTTTTGTGGAGTTAAGAGCCCAAATGGCCACCTCAGACTAACTTCTTTGCTTGTTCTTATCTATATGTTCAGTTTTTATTGTGGATTAAAATTTTAGGCCCCATAAAGGCTTTGCGGTAATCAGTTTTTTAATCCTCTGTGTCCCTGATACTATGGCGTGTGTTTGCTTTGGCTGGTGGAGATCTACACACTGCAGATGCTTCTTTCAGGCCCCATCCCTGCCTCCCGTGCACATTCTCCTCATGTAACTGACATGCGGGCACACTTTCAGCTTTGAGACAGGCTTTAAATAGTCAGGATTACTCTGCCAGCGATGATTTATATCAAGAACAAACAAACAAACAGAACCTTCCCGTATAGCATTAAGAGAAGCCAAACTTTCGCTGTGACTATTTATGTTACCCGAGGTGGCACAGTACCTGTTTTCCTTGGATGTTCAGAGTAATGAAAGTAAACAGGGCATTAGGCACATGATCAATAGCACAGTCTTGTTTCTCGCCACAGAGGAATTTTATATCAAACTCTGCATATGTAATATGAACTGTTCACAGAACACCAAATGGTTCCATAACAAGGGAAGTATCTGCATAGAACTATATGAGGGAATTAGCATACAGCTCATAGCTCAAGACTGATTTTCAGTTAATGTCCTGTTAACAAGCAACAGCTATCAGTGAAGGAATTAATCTGGGTCTTGTTTAAACTTCTACTGTCAATCATTATCATTTGTTTATTTCTACTGAGGATAACGCGCCGTGACTTGACAAGCGAGGGTAGAGAGAAAAGCCTTGTTTCCTAGTGGGATCCATTCTTAGCCGACAGGCTCCAAGGGCTCTTCTTGTCTGACCAACACCTGTCAGAAAGACAGACTCTTGTGCCCTGAGCTAGCATGACATAAAGTATTGTCCTTAGGGTGTCCCCTACTGAATGGGTGTGTAAAAGACTGTTCCATGTTCATATATACTAGATATTTGGAGACCATGTGAGATATATGCAAGATATTATTCTACATATGGACAAGACTCTCTGCTCTGCTCTTATTTTAAAGCCTTTATTTCTAGAAACCAAACCATAGCAGAGATGAAAAGCCATGTTTCCTTATTTAAAGAGAATCCCTCAATGGGACATTATCAAGGGACCAACACTTTGACCTCTTTCCACCAGCGACGGGGATCAGTAGATTGCATTGAGTCAGCCACACCTGGTTATGTCTCTGTGACCAAAGGACACAGTGAAAGAAGCTCTCGCAGACGTGGCCAGGGCTGGATGTGCAGCTCGTGGCCAGGAAGCTCAGATTTTCTCGGCCCAGAGAAATGGTCTAGCTGGAGACCTAATCCCTCAGACTGAATTGATCAGGTTAGATGGAAAGCCAAAACATACTTCCGTTAAAAAAAAATTAAAAAATAAGGACCATTTCAGTAACCTAATCTGTTCAGGCCCTGAAAGGCCCCCAGCAGCGTCCTCATCAGTTACCTTTACAGGCTTTCCCATCAGCACTGGGCGCAAAGCCCATGTCGCAGTCACAGCGGTATCCTCCTGGGACATTCAGACACTGCCCATTGCCACACAGATTCAGATTCTCAGAGCACTCATCAAGATCTACAGAAAGAAACACAAGTCACTCTTCCTCAGTTATGAGCTTCTGATTCCTCAGGTCTGACATTTTTTCTAATCGCCAACTTCCTGAATGGAGCAGTGTTTCATCATAATTTTGGTACATGACACAGACTCATTTGTTTTTCTCTTTTGAACATTAATATTGAATAATCAAAGAACGTGGGGGTCAGACTCAGAATCCTGAATGCCAAGTTACCCCTAGTGATGTAAAATGACTAAGGAGTCAGATGAACTGTTCCACCTAAGGCTTTTTCAGGCAGGGTCACCCACCCTAGGACACACCCATGACAAGAAATAGAATGTCATGGTTTGTGCCTATTTCTCAAGTTTCAGGGTCAGCTCAAACAAACAGCAAAAGACCTAGAACAGCAACTACAGAGGAGACCCAGAGTCTGTTTAATTGCTCCTGAGTTTTGTTAATAATCACAGGCATTAAATATCAAACACATGAGCTGTACATACCTAATACATGAAACTGAATATTGTCTAAAAAGTAATGGGAGGCTTTTGAAGAAAAAATTTCACTGCGTTACACAAAAAAATTTCAGCTATAAAACTTTCAGTGAGTTAAAATAAATTTAGGTAAATCACTTAACTGGGTCTTGGACTCTTGGTAAATTAATGTTTCAAGTCATGTGAGCAGCTAGGCTACCCGAAAGCCAATGAGAAATGGACCTCATTATCTTCTTTAATACCAGACCTCTGACATAAGAAGTGCTGTGTACACATATTCATGTAAGTATATGTATCATTTACATACTCACGTTTCTAATCATATTTAAATGTAAGTATCAATTCATGTTAATTCTATGATTATTAATTATAGCTGAGAAGCAATGTCATTAACATATTGTGAAACTGGAAATGAATGAATTCCTTACAAAGCAGTTATGAAATTCTTGCTTATCCCAATGTGGGATAATAATGATGGTGGCTTGTGGGAGAAAAATATATACTGTTCACCTAATCCAGAACATCTTGATCCCTTTTCCTTAAATTCCTATGGTGAGCTTACTCTGGGGTTCAGTATGGAAAACAACTCAGCAATGAGAAATAGAAACAAAAATATAAAGGCTAAGGATGACAAAAGGAGGTACGCTTTATTTTAAAGTATTATACATGGCGATACATATGTCAACTATACAACTACATACACATGTATGTATACTTAGCTTCTGAGGTCTCCTTTATGAACCTAGCTCTAAATTTCCATTCCACAGGGATATAGTTTCACATAACTAATCTGTTAAAAGTTGTATCTGACCCAGTCTTCAGAAAAGAACTGATGGTCTGAAAGATGGAGAACACCTTGCTTCCTCAATTACTGTTTACATTTACACAGTTGTTTCCAACACAAGCCTACCTGTACAAGTGAAGCCATCGCCTGTGTATCCTTCCTTACAGAGGCAGCGGTAAGAGCCCATGGTATTCTTACAGTCTGCATGTTGGCTGCACATGTGGGTTCCATTGGAGCATTCATCCAGATCTTAAGGAAAATGGTTCCATCATTAGGAGCAGGAAGTGTGACATTAAAAGTCAATAATACACAAGTTAAGTTTTTCTTTACAGAATTAATATTTTCATATTTATAGTCTATGAAATTCATGATGAGCAATTTCTGTTATTTTCCAACCTACCAGTGCACTTAATACCATCTCCAATCCACCCGGGGCTGCAGCTACATTTGAAGCTTCCTGCTGTGTTGGTACATACAGCATGCCTGTCACAGTTGTGTGCTCCAATTTCACATTCATTGATGTCTGGAAAAATAACCAGTGGTTTAAAAAAAAGTTTAGCACAGATGACTTTGCTGTTTTTTAAGCAGCTTAGCAGTAGCAACTAGCATTTCAAAACCTGACTCACTTCCACACTTCCCACAGAATAACACAGATTGGCTTAGCATTCACATATATATTCCACATATATGCAACACCTTTAAGTTTCAGTTTATAAAGACAGAACCATACGATGCTACCAGCTATTATTAAATCTAATTATTTTCCATTATTTCATTGTACGTGCTCTGTCACAGCAAAAGAAAATGAACTTCTTTCCAGTTGAAAACCTTAAAAAGTGATTTGCCTAATGTTCGATAGTATTAACACTCATGGTCATGTTTCTAGTCCCAATATTTTTATTAAGCCCACTATAAATAGTGCACACTGTTTTCATATCTCATACAGACAAGAGAATACAATGTGGCTGGCATATTACAAAAATTTTTTCACTCATATTCTCTATATAAATATATTTTATTCTTCAATGTAAAATACTGTATTATTTCATTATGCTTTATTTTTATAAAAGTTTTACTTTAAGTATTGCTAACTCAAGCATTTGCAGCAAAGTCTCCTTAAGGCAGTGTGTGAACCATCTTTTCTGTAGCTTCTTAGAGTTCTAGCACGTTGGAGACCCAAGCCTTCTTGTATATTTCATGTAAAACTTAAATCACTCCAGTGGGGATTTTTCAGGAAAAGGAGTACCAGATTAAGGTCACATTACTGTTAAAAAAGAGACAAAAGGCCCAAGATGGAGTCACTTGTGCCGAGCCCGGAGAGCAAAGCAAGTCTTAAATACCTAACCTAATCACAGTTACAACCTCTCACAGGAATGCAGCTTTTAACCCATCAATCTGGAATTACCTGGTCAGCCCAAAGGAGGTAATCCATCCCTTCCACTCCCCATAGGAAGGTGACCCTGCTGAGACAATCTGCTCTTTCCTTGTTCCCCCTGCTTTTCTGACCATGAAAGCCTTTCATTCCGTACAGCTCCGTAGAGCTCCTTTCTATGCACCAGATGAGATGCTGCCCAATGCATGAATTGTTGAATAAAGCTAATGAGATGTTTACATTTTACTCAGTTGAATTTCATGTTTTAAGATTCCTAAAAGACTCCAAATTCTTGAAAATTCCCCATTCTCTAAAATTTCATTTCCTAATTTAGCCAAGTAGCTTGTAAAATATAGAAGTGTTGTAGAAAAGAATATAAAGTAAAAAAAAAAAGAAAATACAAAAGTATAAAGTAAAATATGTCTTGTTTCCTGTGATATTGTGATTTAAATAAGAAATATATATTTGGTTTTTATCCTCCTTTCTGGCAGAGTTCCTAAAACCTTTGGTATTTCCTAAGCGTTGAGAGCCATCAAGGTGTCTTTTCTTATGTTAATGAGGTAGATTTTGGACCTGCAACTAACCTGGGGACTGACTGCCAGGAGAATCAGCCATTAGAGGGTTGGGACTTTCAGTCTTACCCCACTGACCTCCTGGGAGGAGAGAGGGGGTTAGAAATTGAATCACTCGCCAGTGGCCAATGATTTGATCAGTCATGCCTATATAATGAAGCCTTCATAAAAATTGAGAAGGATGGGGTTTTCAGAGAGTTTCCATGTGGGTGAACACATAAAGATTCAGGGACAGAGGCATGCTCAGGGAGGGCATGGAATATCCACACCACTTCTCCATACTTTGCTCCATGCAGGTCTTCCATTTGGCTTTTCTTGAGTTATATCCTTTTATAATAAGCTGATAATCTAGTGAGTAAACTGGTTTCCTGAGTTCTGTGAACCACTCTAAGAAATTAACCGAATGCAAGGAAGGGGCAGTAGGACCCTCCAATATGGAGAATTTATAGCCAGTTGG
>JAVSCE010009114.1:0-45236 GCA_032199065.1 Smutsia gigantea
CATACTGCTTTCCACAATGGTTGAACTAATTTGCATTCCCACCAGCAGTGGAGGAGGGTTCCCTTTCTCCACATCTTCGCCAACATTTGTTGTTGTTTGTGTTTTGGATGTTGGCCATCCTCACTGGTGTGAGGTGATATCTCATTGTGGTTTTAATCTGCATTTCTCTGATGATTAGCGATGTGGAGCATCTTTTCATGTGCCTGTTGGCCATCTGGATTTCTTCTTTGGAGAAGTGTCTATTCATGTCCTCTGCCCATTTCTTAATTGGATTATTTGCTTTTTGTTTGTTGAGGTGCATGAGTTCTTTATATATTTTGGATGTCAACCCTTATCAGATATGTCATTTATGAATATATTCTCCCATACTGTAGGATGTCTTTTTGTTCTACTGATGGTGTCCTTTGCTGTACAGAAGCTTTTCAGCTTGATATAGTCCCACTTGTTCATTTTTGCTTTTGTTTCCCTTGCCCGTGGAGATATGTTCATGAAGAAGTTGCTCATGTTTATGTCCAAGAGATTTTTGCCTATATTTTTTTCTAAGAGTTTTATGGTTTCATGACTTACAGTCAGGTCTTTGATCCATTTTGAGTTTACTTTTGTGTATGTAGTTAGACAGTAATCCAGTTTCATTCTCTTACTGTCCAGTTTTTCCAACACCAGCTGTTGAAGAGGCTGTCATTTCCCCATTGTATATCCATGGCTCCTTTATCATATATTAATTGACCATATATGTTTGGGTTAATGTCTGGACTCTCTATTCTGTTCCACTGGTCTGTGGGTCTGTTCTTGTGCCAGTACCAAATTGTCTTGATTACTGTGGCTTTGTAGTAGAGCTTGAAGTCTGGGAGCGTAATCCCCCCTGTTTTATTCCTCCTTCTCAGGATTGCTTTGGCTATTCGGGGTCTTTGGTGGTTCCATATGAATTTTAGAATTATTTGTTCTAGTTCATTGAAGAATGCTGTTGGTATTTTGATGGGGATTGCCTTGAATCTGTAGATTGCTTTAGGTAGTATAGCCATTTTGACAATATTTATTCTTCCTAGCCAAAAGCATGGGATGAGTTTCCATTTGTTAGTGTCCTCTTTAATTTCTCTTAAGAGTGTCTTGTAGTTTTCAGGGTGTAGGTCTTTCACTTCTTTGGTTAGGTTTATTCCTAGGTATTTTATTCTTTTGGATGCAATTGTGAATGGAATTGTTTTCCTGATTTCTCTTTCTGTTAGCTCATTGTTAGTGTATAGGAAAGCAACACATTTCTGTGTATTAATTTTGTATCCTGCAACTTTGCTGAATTCAGATATTCTAGTAGTTTTGGAGTGGAGTCCTTAGGGTTTTTTATGTACAGTATCATGTCATCTGCAAATAGTGACAATTTGACTTCTTCTTTACCAATCTGGATGCCCTGTATTTCTTTGTTTTGTTTGATTGCCATGGCTGGGACCTTCAGTACTATGTTGAATAACAGTGGGGAGAGTGGGCATCCCTGTTTTGTTCCCGATCTTAGGTGAAAAGCTTTCAGCTTCTCGCTGTTAAGTATGATGTTAGCTGTGGGTTTGTCATATATGACCTTTATGATGTTGAGGTACTTGCCCTCTATACCCATTTTGTTAAGAGTTTTTATCATGAATGGATGTTGAATTTTGTCAAATGCTTTTTCAGCATCTGTGGAGATGATCATATGGTTTTTGTTCTTTTTGTTGATGTGGTGGATGATGCTGATGGATTTTCAAATGTTGTACCATCCTTGCATCCCTGAGATGAATCCCACTTGATCATGGTTTATGATCCTCTTGATGTGTTTTTTAATTCAGTTTGCTAATATTTTGTTGAGTATTTTTGCATCTATGTTCATCAGGGATATTAGTCTGTAATTTTCTTTTTTGGTGAGGTCTTTGCCTGGTTTTGATATTAGAGTGATGCTGGCTTCATAGAATGAGTTTGTAAGTATTCCATCCTCTTCTATTTTTGGAAAACTTTAAGGAGAATGGGTATTATGTCTTCTCTGTATGTCTGATGAAATTCAGCAGTGAATCCATCTGGTTCCGGAGTTTTGTTCTTGGGTAGTTTTTTGTTTACCGATTCAGTTTCATTGTTGGTAATTGGTTTGTTTATGTATCATGTACTCTTAAAATAATGTAAGGTAGAGAAAATTTTTTTCAAGTTGTCACAAATCTCCAAAATTTTCCAGTATATTATTGAAAATAATCTGCATATAGACTCACAGACTCCAAGAAGGGACTAGCAGTTACCAAAGGGGAGGGCCGGGGATGGAGGGATAAGGGGATTGAGGGGTGTTATGATTAGTTCACATGGTGTTGGGGGTGGGTCACAGGGAAGACAGTGTAGCACAGAGAATACAAGTAGTGACTGTGGCATCTTACTACACTGATGGAAAGTGACTGCAGTGGGATATGGGGGGGACTCAATAATATGTGTCAATGTAGCAACCACATTGTTTTTCTTGTGAAACCCTCATAGGAATGTATGTCAGTGATACCTTAATAAAAATAAGAAGAATAAAAGAAAATATGCATAAAAGTGGACCCATGCAGTTCATACTCATGTTGTTCAGAGATCAGCTCTATTTCACATTTTTGTATCATCCACACACCAGCCATACAATGTTTTGAAATGAGTGCTCAAATCTTTATAAATGAGTAGATTGTAATTATCATACATTAAGGGTGAACAACTCTGGCCTGATTTTTTTGATGCACTTAAACTATCATTGAAATGATGCATTTTATAGAGAGAAAATGTTTTCACAATGGTCTTTTCTCATTTGTTATTACAAATCAAATGGATTAACAGTTGTTTTTCCTTGACTCATGGAATTAATTTAAAAGATTTTTCTTTCTGTTTCATTTATTCAGGTTTGCACATCCTTATCAGTACGAACTAGATCACTTCACTCCACCAGATTCAGTCCTTCAAAAGCCGCAACCCCAGGTTAGTACCCAAACTTAGTTTATGGATGGTATTTGAGTACCCCAAAAGGAGTCAAATAAGTATAATTCTGTCTTTCCTTAAATATCTTTGAAATAGAAGGTTGTGACTTTGAGTCATTTCTTGAACTCATAATTGATTTTGTTCTTCCGTGAAGGATGACCTTAATATTCCTCTCTTTCTGCCTGTACTTTTGTGATCCAGCTATATAGACCTATAGGAGAAACACCCTGCCATTTTATATCCTCCCTGGATGAACTAGTGGAACTCAACGAAAAACTCTTGAATTGCCAAGAATTTGCTGTAGACTTGGAGGTAACTTGTACATGGCCTTGAATGAAATTTTTATATATTTCCTGTGAGTTCTTCTACTCAAAAAGTACTAACTTCAATGTGTTTTTTGGTAAAAATTAATCACATAACTTTGCTTTATAGCCAACTTTTCAAAATCAGTAAAAGGGAGCTGAGTAAAATCATTTTTTTCACACTCTCCCGTCCGTCTGTGTGTTTTAGCACCACTCTTACAGGAGCTTCCTAGGGCTGACCTGCCTGATGCAAATTTCCACCCGAACAGAAGACTTCATCGTTGACACCCTGGAGCTTCGAAGTGACATGTACATTCTCAATGAGAGCCTCACAGACTCAGCTATTGTTAAGGTCAGCCAGCCTTTTCCAGCTCTTGCATGTGAGTGCAAGATTTAAGTGCTTTCCAGTTTACTGTTTTATTACTTCAACACAGACCCAATAAAGTTGAGAGAAATAACTAATTTCCTACATTAGGGTACCGCACACTAAAATGCTTTTGTTTCTAAGTCCCTATTAGGACAGCTAAGACTTAGCTCCTTACCACCCAGAGAAACATTAAATTATTTTAATGACTACTGCAGCGAGCCTGTGCCATCAGCACTCCTCAGACTTAATGACTACCCTTGAAGCTAGAGCACTGCTTTTTTAGAATCATTGGCTGTTAGCAGTTTCAGACTTTAAGAGTATACAATTAGTAGAGAAGGTGGTGGCCCAAATTAAAAGAATCATTTAAAACCGAACCCATTTTACTGTTCCTTCTGGCTTCTAATGCCAGGGTTCTAATAACCTAGAGGCAGAGTTCATTTCAGAGCACAAGTGGCCTTATTCACATTGTACTGCGTGACTCTCATTTTCCTTTTTCAGGTCTTCCATGGTGCTGATTCAGATATAGAATGGCTACAGAAAGACTTTGGGTTGTATGTAGTGAACATGTTTGACACCCATCAGGCTGCACGCCTTCTTAACCTGGGCAGGCACTCACTCGATCATCTGCTGAAACTCTACTGCAATGTGGAATCAAACAAGCAGTATCAGCTGGCTGACTGGAGAATACGGTCAGTGTGTTCTTGACAGGGAGACATGGATGGCAGAAGAAAGTGTGGCTTATATTAACTTCTCACCCATGAAGATCTGTGTTCAGGCTATAACACTATTTGAATCTTGAGTTAAATGTTGTCAGGCTTTTCTACAGCTGTTTTCAGTGGCATAACTCAAGTGGAAGTTTTAGGATGATAATGTGGAGTTTACGTTGGCTGATTCTGTTACATTAAGCTTCATGGAACTAGTTGCTGAAAGAGGTGTGCCATGTCAGTATTTTTCCATGCCAGTCTCTTGTTTGAAACTTGGATCTCCCTAAGAGGGATGGTTGTATTTACGTGTAAGGTAGATAAGAGAGAATTCTGAGGTACATGGTTGATTTGGCTTTATAACAAGTGTTTACTTGGTATAAGGTGGTAATAGAGTCCTGCCATACTTCTGGAATTCTTGCTCAGCTTGATCATTTTTGATGGCTAGCTTCCTCTTTGAGGTTGCAGCTTTTGTATGAAGAAGCCACTAAGCTTTTCTGAAATTCTGCATGCCAGAATTTCTAAGGAGAATCTAATAAAGTCCAAATATAAGATGAAAATTGACAGAATCTAAAAGCCACCACTTGTTATTTAACCCTTGCCTTGTGGCCACCACGTACTGGACTAAGAGCTTTAGGGAAGTCATCCTGTGTAATCCTCACAACAGCCTATGAGGTACCCTAATTCCATTTTACAAGTAAGGAAAGTGAACTCAGAGAACTTAAGTGACTTGTCCAAGGACCGATATCTGGAGCTAAGACTCAAGCTCGGGACAACAGGGCCCTCCTTTTAACCACATCATTACCCTACTGCCCTTTCTACCCAGCTGTGAAAACAATGAGTTGTTAGGATGTAAGAAATGTTGATATAACTACAGTATTGGCTGTGAAAGAATCCTTGATACAAAAGTGGCCAAGGAAGTCTTCACACTGCAGACTAAAAGTCCCCTAAGTTCTCCTAGGGGAAATCAGTGAAGTAGTTTCCTGTGTTGTGATTCCAGACCCCTGCCTGAGGAGATGCTCAGCTATGCCCGAGATGATACCCACTACTTGCTTTACATCTATGATAAGATGCGGCTGGAACTGTGGGAGCGTAGCAACGACCAGCCTGTTCAGCTGCAGGTGGTGTGGCAGCGGAGCAGGGACATCTGCCTCAAGGTAAAACCTGGGCAGGCACACAAGCCCAACCACTCTGTTTCTGTCAGGTCCTAGTTCTCTTCTTTGCTCTTTACATTTATGAAAAGGGCCAAATGTTTTAAAGAGCCCAGGGAGCAATTTTGATGCCCATTGATTGTGAATATTCTCTAAAATTTTGCAGAAATTCATCAAACCTATCTTCACGGACGAGTCCTACCTGGAACTATACAGGAAACAAAAGAAGCATCTCAACACACAGCAGTTGACAGCCTTTCAGCTGCTGTTTGCCTGGAGGGATAAAACTGCTCGTAGGGAGGATGAAAGTTATGGGTAAGGGATCAGCGATTCTTTTCTTTGCTCGGAGACTGAGCAGGTCTGGTAATAGGGAAATTATGGGCTTTTTTTTTCTTTCTGCTATGGAAGTTGGTTACATTTCCTCTGGGTTTTAGCACTTACTGCAACTTGCCGGCAGCATTTAATGTGATGCCATCGTGTGTTTTGTTCCAGATACGTACTGCCAAACCACATGATGCTCAAGATAGCCGAGGAGCTGCCGAAGTGAGTCTGAGAACTCATTAATAGGTTGTGACTTTCTCATTAGAGAAATTCTGTCTTTCAAAGTCAAGCTTCCCTGACTGTTATTACCTCAAGGCTGTTTAGTGCTCTTAGGAAGTTCTGAGTCCAGGGAATTCAGAATTTCTGCCCTTGGGCTGCCATTTAGGAGCTAAAACTTCTGAACTGGAATCACTGCAATGGTTGTACCATATATGGAGTCCAGTATAAGTTTCTGAGCCTACAGCATCCACTTTCAGAGGAGAAGAGTGTCTCAGATTGTCTTATCTGTGCTTTCTTCCAAACTAAGTCATCTCATGACTTCAGATGTTTTATGATATTTATCAGAGTATAAGCAAAGAATCAAAATTCATACCTTCTGTTCACCCCAATGCAGAATTGCAGATCATCAGCAGAGCTGTGGTACTCCTTTGCAGTTTTCCCCATAGCAGGAGACAGGCTGTGAGAGGAGTGTCCTCAGAGCTTGGGGCAGCGAAGAGGTGCATGGAAGCAGCTGCCCTGGGCTCCCTGATGCAAATGCGTTCGCTCATCTTCACTGTAGCTGGAGGGCACTGGCTTTTCCCGATCATTGTTCATGTCTGGAAACCTCTTTGAGGGCTGTGTTCTGAAGTGATGAGTATGTTCTTTCATTCTTTCTTGTCTTCAGGGAACCTCAGGGCATCATTGCTTGCTGTAACCCTGTGCCACCCGTCGTGCGGCAGCAGGTCAATGAAATGCACCTTTTGATCCAGCAGGCTCGAGAGATGCCCCTGCTCAAGGTAAGAGGCTTTTATGCTAAGGTTCCCAGCTCAGCAGGCCTGTTGTGTCCATTTGCATCTTACTCCTTATAGTCTCCTGCATATATGATCTGGTCTCTATTCTAAAAAACCCCAAGGAAATACTAAGGCTTAGGAAATCCATTGGATGGCTCTTTATGGCAGTTAAAAGCTAAAGTTCACCCTTATTTTATGACCTTATGATAATCCAACAGCAAGTAATGTCTAATGACTGAGCTGATCAGCTGCTGTTCAGAAGCATACACCTGGTGTAAAAATACGGACTGGGGAATCTCAGCACAGGGAGTGCACTTTAGAAGGCTAGCAGTGGTGTGACTGTGAAGTGGCAGAGCCCTAAGGAGTGTGGTAGTCACAGAACAGAAAGGAAAGGACAAGTCCAGGAAGCATCACCAGAAGAAAAGGCTGATGGGTCTTAGTAACGATAATGAAAATGGCTGCCATTTCCCTTTGAGCATGTATCTAGGTACCTAGAGAGTGTTCTCTGAATGGCAGGTGGATTGGGGGATAATGGAGGTGGAGAAAAGACAGCTCACTCCAAATATAAAGCCTATGCGATTAGGAAAATAAGAGGATCTTGAATAGAAATGGGGAATTCAGAAAGAGCTAATATTGTGAAGGAGATGCTAAAGGTTACACAAATATATGTGGAAGAAAGATATCTGGCCAAAAATACAGATCCCTGTATCTCTCTGAGTGTACATATGCATGGATAAAAGTACACCAGCATGCGTCGGTGTGTGTGTGCACTCTTCTGTAGATCATACATGTTCAAGTGGCTTGGCGTGTTTAAATTGGACAGTTTTTAATATGTTGCCTCAGTAA
Source organism: Smutsia gigantea (assembly GCA_032199065.1). Taxonomy (NCBI): domain Eukaryota; kingdom Metazoa; phylum Chordata; class Mammalia; order Pholidota; family Manidae; genus Smutsia; species Smutsia gigantea. The sequence continues at coordinate 7,627 of JAVSCE010009114.1, forward strand.
TAATATTAATATGTGGTAAATCATGTTTGTAATTTTTTGAAAGATTATTGATCAAGGAAGACTTAAAATCAGCCCCTTGAGATGAAAAAGAAGAGACTCTGGGGATAAACACATTTATAATCTTCACGTTAAAATTTCTCAGCTCTACAGTTAGTACAAGTAAAGAGAGAAACCCTGGTTACTAGAAAGAATCTTTTTCAAGCCCTTTGCAGTCATCTGTATTGTGCCTAGAATACAACAGGGTTTTATTCTTCCATTCAACAAATAATTATTGAGCACTAGGTAATTACAGTGCCAGGCACTGAAAGGGAAGAAAGGATGAAAGAAAATCTCTGGGCTCTTGAAAAACAGTGTAGTGAAGAGACACGGTCTGGGCTGAGGAAAAAACTATTGTTGTCAAGTATAGGCAACTGTCCTCAAATTCTCTTTGTTTTTACTCGTAGTCTGAAGTCACAGCTGGAGTGAAGAAGAGTGGGCCTCTGCCCAGCCCTGAGGTAGGGTGGCGCCCCCTCACTGGGAAGGACACCGGTCCCGCCAGAGGCCAGCACCTAGCGCTGCAGGCCAGAAGCTCCTGCACTCTCAGCCATTGTTTATGCTGGCCTGTTGGGTTTCTTTTTGATGCAGAGATTGGAGAATGTTCTCTTTGGCCCTCATGACTGCTCCCACGCCCCTTCAGATGGTTATCCTGTCATCCCAGCCAACGGTAAGGTACATCTGGAGTGTCCTGGAGAGGCTGGGAAGCTGCCTTGTAAATATCCAGTGGGCTTTGCCATACTGACTTCCTTCCCTCTAGGGCCTGTGGCAGTGCAGAAACAGGCAAGCCTCTTCCCTGACCAAAAAGAAGAGGAGGCCCTGCTGGATGCCAGATGCCTTATAGCTACTGCTGTCATCACGTTATTTAACGTAAGTCATACGGAAATGCTGGCGAGCTGATGTAGACTCACAGGGATTTATTGGATTTATCTGTCTGCCTGGCTGTATTGCATCCACCTTTGAGACTAATGCCAAAAGCAAGACAAGCAGCAGTGGGAATGGGCATGGAGGCAGATTGGAAGATGGCTTGCTACTCTGGATGAGGTGGTTCGTGAGATGTGGGTGGAGGAATCTCTTGTGAGCTCTGTGTGAAGAAATCCTCAAGGAAGGTTTGACATCTTGATAATTGCTTTTGCCAAGCAGGGAAGTGAGCATGGTTTATGATGTATAAGCAGGACTTTCCCTTACAGTCACTGTCAAAGGACAGTCATTCCAGTTCCCAGAAAGGATGGAGTGAATGTGAACTTTGTGATGAACTGCAGGTGTGTGCTGTAGATTGTTTCCTGACTGCAGGAAATGCCAGCATCATCTACCTGTGCATTGGGTGAAAAAGAGAAAACATTGGAAAGCATTTGTCTACACTGGCTCATTAGAGAAAGTGAAGAGTAGAATATACAGTTACTAGAAGTGGGTAGGAACTTGTTTCCCATCCTAGAAAGAGGCTGATTCATGGTAGGTAGTGACTCCATCCAGTCTGGAGACCCAGTGTGGCCAGCCTGGGCCAGGTTGTGTTCCTGGAATATGCACTGGGCTGTGACGGAGCTTATCCCAGTCTGTCCTACCCGGCAGGCATCTCATAGCTCAGTCTACAGGTTCTTTGCAGAAGGCTGACCAGAGTGCATTTGTTGGTCAGGATGGATCAATATTGAAACGACCAGGGATAAAAGGAAAATACACCCATAAAATTCTGAATTTTGCAGAGAGCAGACGTGCTCAAGGAAAAATTATAATCTCTAGAAAGAAAGAAGCAAAAATACTATGTATTTGGATAAAGACAAGTATCAAGCTTAGCCAATGTTCAAATGAAAAAAAGCTGGGTAGTTCAATAGGTTATAGGATTACACTTCACAAACATTCCATCAGGCTAAAATGCTGGGCCAAAGCCAAGGAGGTGACATGCTACATAAACAATGTACTATCTGGGAGTCAAGTTTCTTTTTCACTGAATTACATAAATTTAAATTGGGCCTTGCTTCAGTAATTTGTGAGAAAAAGAATCTAGGAGCTTTCGTTTAATTGAGCCATCAAATTGATTAGGCAGCTAAAAATGTGAGCATGAACTTTTGCCTGCGGGAACATGGAAGAGCTGTGTTTGCTCTGAAGGAGGCTGTGGTCTCTCCCTGGGTGCTTTGTGGAGGGAGTGTAACTGCAGAATGAGCAAAAGGACAGCACACATTGGGAGCCCACTTGGAAGCAACATTCTGGTGTATAATTTCATTGTTTACCCTTAGAGGTTTATCAGGTAAGTGTAAGGTTATGACCTCAAGTTCTAGAGCCAGACAGACCTGGGTTCGAATCCTTGTTCAGCTTGTATTAGGTGTAAGGCTCTGGAAGACTTGCTTAACCTCTCCAAATCTTGGTTTCTTCTTTAAGATGGAGAAATAATACTACCTACCCCATAGATTGTAAGGATGTGGTAGAATTCATTAAATGAATAAATATTTATGCAAACATCCTACTATATGCTATTATAGTACCTCACACACAGGGCAGGCTTTAAAAATTCACCATTATTATTATTGCTATCACTGTTATTCTCTTGCTTGCATCTTAATGTAACAAACTAGTTTTAATTACAACTGATCATTTTCTTTCTGTCCCTGTAGGAACCTAGTGCTGAAGAAAATGGAAGAGGTCCATTAACAGTTGCACAGAAAAAAGCCCAGAACATAATGGAGTCCTTTGAAAATCCATTTAGGATGGTAAGTAATAGTTGTATGTGTTAAGGGCTGAAATATGCAGAGATTTCTGCAACCGTTGGTGCCTTTTGCCTGGAAAGAAGCTGAAAGTCTTCCGGGAGAGGGTGCCTATGACTACAGTGGGTACGCTTGCCTGGAAGGAAGCTGAAAGTCTTCCGGGAGAGGGTGCCTATGACTACAGTGGGTACAGCTGGGGACTCGGAGTGGAGGTCTTCAAACATGAGACCAACAAGAACACCCCACCCACCTCCACTGAAGCTGAGTCCAGAGTCCATGCCCTACAACACTTATACCTGGCTGTTTCCATTTCTCCAGTTTCTGCCATCACTAGAACACCATGCTCACATTTCTCAGGCAGCAAAGTTTGATCCATCGTCGAAAATCTATGAAGTAAGTGGATTTGTCACCCTTTCTACAAGTGACTTTCTAAAAAAATGGGGACTTAATTAATATTTGAACCAGGTTTCTAATATAAACAAGTCCATCTGTGAACCCTCTGAAAATAAATGCAAAAACCACTTTTTGTATAAGCATTGTTTCTAGAGAGGGGCCAGAACTCTAATCCAATGCTCAAAAGCATTTGAAAATCTTTTAAGAAATAGGTCTTTGTTGTGGTGGTGGTGGTGGTTTTAATTAAGGTTTAATTTACATGTAATAAAGTGCACAGATACTAAATGTACAATTTGATGCATTTTTATATGTGAATATTACTTTAAGGCTCTTAAAGGTGGCAGCTTAAATTTTAAAACACTCTGTCTTATATTATTTGGTTTGTTTTTAACAGCATTATGAATAAGAATAAGAAAACACCTTCCCTGGATCCCCATGAGATGCTCCTGGGAGCCAGCGTGTTAATTGTCTGTTAAAAGCCTTCTTCCCCCTGCAGGAAGTGCCTGCTCTGATCAGATGGGTGGCCTGGCTTCCCCTGCCCACCAGCACTGGTCTTGCACTAGGCAGCAAGAGGCGGGCCAGGAACCTGATGAGCCTTAGGCCTGCTGCTGGTAGTTAGCCAGCTGTGTCTTAGAAATGGGCAATCAGGTGGATTTTATGCCTTCTCTCCTTTCCCCCTACTGGTTGTGGCCCATTGAACAACTTTGCATCCTTCACCATGCATATGTTCCATATCACCCAGATGTGTTCTGATGCCACAGGTGAATGTGTCATAAAGGAGCACATCAGACTTACAGAAGTCCCGCTTGAATCCCGACTGCACCATTTACTGTGTCCCCTTGGACAAGTTATTTAGATTCTCTGAGCCTGTTTCTTGTCTCTAAAACAGGAGTGATGGTAAACCCTTCGTCCTAGGGTTACGGAAGGGGCTGAGTAAGACAGTGGGTATGAAAGCACCAGCCCACTTGTGCTCTGTCCTTGATAAGTTTTTTATAAATAAAGCTAGCATGAGATTTTATTTTTCGTGTCATCAGATTTGGAATTTATGACTTAAAACTTGTGTAACTGTTAGGTTAGCATGCCCTACATCACCTCATTCAAAAAAGAAAACACTCCTAGGTGGCTGAATTTTGGAGTTTTTTTTGTTTTGTTTTCATTATAGATCAGCAACCGTTGGAAGCTGGCAAGCCAAGTACAGGGACAAAAAGACTCTAAAGAAACTGCCAAGAAGAAGGCAGCTGAGCAAACAGGTAGCAGCCACTTCCTTACAAACTCAGCCAGTCCATGTGTTTGTTAAAGAAGAGCTCTGTGTGTCATTCTGTTGGTTCAGTCATTCAGCAAAGTGCCAGACACAGCATTGAACGAGACAGACACAGCCCCTGCCCTGTGGAGCTTGCTTTCTACTGAGGGATGAGGTCAATAAACCAATAAACGTATGTCCTGTCAGATGGCAGGAGGCACTTAGAAGTGCTTGGGCAGCTGGGAACGAGGGAGTGTGATGGCAGATTCCCTGCGGTGCTTAGAGGTGGCAGTCTAATAAATGTGGCATTGAGCAGTGACCTGCAGCAGTCCAGGGGAAAAGTGTTCTGTGCCGAGGGCACAGCAGTTCCAGGGGCCTGGGTGGTCATTTGTTGGGCATGCCCAGAAAGGAGCGAGGAGGCCAGCATGCATGGAGGGGAGAGGTAGGGGTAAGGAAGGAGAGCAGGCAGGACTGTTGTAAGGACCTTGGCTTGTACTCCATGTGAGTTGGGAAGCCTTGCAGGGTTCTGAGCAGAGGATGGCACAGACAAATTTACATTTCTGAAAGTCACTGCTGTTATGTCAGAGGAGAGTGTGGAGGCAAGGGCGGAAGCTCCTTAGGAGACAGGACAGCAATCCAGGCGAGAGAAGCCATCCAGAACCCAGATTTTTCCTGAGGTAAAGCTGACAGCATTTGATGACAAGTATGGTGTGGTGTGTGGAGAAGGAGGGAGCTGTGGGTATGAGCAGGTTTCGTCTGAGCATTTAGACCCACGGAGTTGCCATCAACAGCGAGACTGCAGAGGGAGCCAGGTTGGGCAGAGGTGGTCTTGGTTCTGGTCCTTGACATGTTAGAGTTGAGGTTCCTTCTAAATGTCCTCAGAGAGATGTCAGAGAGGCTGTCAGGTGCATGGACTGGGGCTCTTAGGAGAGGAACAGGTCAGCCGGCAGATGGAGCATGCATGTGAAGAGAAGGGCATGCGCCAAGGTGGCCATCCTTCAGAGTCCAGGGTGGCGGGGGGAAGAGCAGAAGGTGCTGGGGTGCAGGGAGGTGTGGGAACAACCACGACAGGTCAGTCAGCTGAGGAGGGAGGCTGGGCTGCTGGAGTCAGCAATTCCATGGACAGTTCTCTTTTGCAGCTGCGCAGGACCAGGCCAAGGAAGAGTACAGGGCAACAGCGGAACAGGCCGTGTCTGTCCGAGAGCAGGCTGCCGTACGTACTGGCTTTTCTGCTTCCTCTTCAGAAACGAGATGCCCCTGGGTGTGGTCAGGATTTTCCTGGAATATCAGAGGGCCCGCCCTATGCTTCAAATTAAATGTTTTTGTTTTTCTAGTTCATTTTGGCTTGTCAGTTAGTACCTGCCTCATTTCCCCTCAAAAAAGTTTATTTTGTATTCCTCTTTGATGTTTCCTACTGTGTCTACACACCATACCACCTGCCTATCGTAGTAGACAAGGTATTGAAGCTCACGGTAGATGTTCATTCCGTGCCCGCCCCAGAGTGCTCTGGGGTACTGAACCCTTGCTTTTCTTAAATGGCCTGTTGTCAGTCTCCAGCTGGGACCGTGTTCCACTTGGCACTGGCCCTGTGCAGACCCCAGTCAGCGCTCCTCTCCCCATCATTAGATGATGGTTTATCACCCAGTGGGCAGCTGAGTCCCAAGTGGTGTGCCAGCACTGGGGGACTAACTACCTCCTGCCTCACACACATCCATGCTTCCTGTACAGCTAGAAAATGCTGCCAAGAAGAGAGAGCGAACAACAAGTGACCCCAGGATCATAGACCAGAAGCAAGAGAAGAAAAGACTCAAAATTTCCAAAAAGCCAAAAGACCCAGATCCACCAGAAAAAGATTTTACCCCTTACGATTACAGCAAGTCGGATTTCCAAGCTTTTGCTGGTAAGGCTGGAACTGGTCCCCTATAAGGAATGTCTGGCCATGTTAGATGGGAAGAAGCGGTAGAGTGAGGAAAGAGGACAGTGTAGGCAGACTCAGCCCTTCTCGAGACGTACACTAGCCAGGAATTATGAGGGCAGCCCAGAGAAGCAGTGGTGATGCCCAGAACCCCCTGCCCCACTGCCACCACCCTGCTGCACTGGAGCTGACTGGCAGGAGCCCCTGTGGAGAGGTAGGAAGATGGCATCCATCCTAATGCTGCCTCCATCCTGCCTCACAGTAGCTTGTGTCCCAGGACGGTACTCTCACAAACATAGGAAAGATTCTGTTGAAAAAGCCTGATGCCTGTAAGATGAAGTTCTGTGGTTCCTTAGCCAGCAAGAGTCCATCGCCTTTGAAGGGACTGCAGATGGCATATAGCGGCCACCTTGGGAACACATCCCTTTGAAGAGGAAGAGTGCAAGACGGTCCACATGGTCTTTTCTGCAGGATTGTCACCTCAGAATCTGCACCAGCAGTGGCCTCATCTGGCACATGGAGACCAGAATAGTTTCCTTGATGTAAAAGTGCCCAGTGCATAGCCACCTGCCACTAGCCTCCTGAGAATAGGCCTGTGAGAAACGTGCCTGGTCTTCAGGCTGACTGGGAATGTGATAAATGAATGTGTGTCAGCCATAAGGCCTTCGTGATCAGGGGCAGCACTGACAGCCCACACTTCTGACCGTTGTGCACCCAGCCGGGAATAAACCTACAGTGTGTGCACTCATTTACATGATCACTGGCATCTCTCCCCTCTTACCTTTCAGGAAACGGCAAATCCAAACCTTCTTCCCAGTTTGATCCAAATAAGCAGACCCAGTCTGGCAAGGTAAGAAATACACCTGAGGACTCCATGTGCTTGTGGGGCTTGCTAGTTACCTATTTAGTTGCTGGGAAGATGGGTCCATCTAGGAGTCCTCTTCCTTTGCATCTTTTTCCTCACCTCATTTCTTCCCAAGTACAGACAATACCCATCAACTATTCCAGCAATAAAAAAAAATTTAAAGAGGCTATAAAGGCTGGTATGTGGTTTTAAAGGATGTTTTTCTGTGTTTGCTACCATGGGAATTACAGCCACAAGCCAAAACCTTGCATTGCCAGAACAAGCCTGCATTTGCCTCGTGTGGGTGTTAGTGCCCTTCCGAGGTGGATGTGACTAAAAGTTTGGTATATGGAGGGTGAAGCCAGCGTGGAGCCCTCGTGTTCCTTTTGTATGTCATCCTGACAGCCTTGCCTTCAAGAAGCACCCAAAAATGTCCAGTTGCAAGAAAACCAGTCACACCAGTGGTGCTGGTGTCTTGGACAGGCCATCCGAGCTCAGGTGTATTATCATGTGTATCTGTGGTCATGGTTGTTACTAAGCTTAAATGGCTTCTTATCTTTTCAGAAATGCATTGTGGCCAAAAAACTTAAACAGTCGGTGGGAAACAAAAGCATGTCCTTTCCAACTGGAAAGTCAGACAGGTATGTGGTAGAGGACTGGCATGGCCCTGGAAACTCCACAGCAGCTCAGAGGTCTCAACAGGAAAGACTCACAGAGAACCTCTCACAGCCAAATCCCTGTCACTCAGGAAGCTGAGATAGGAGGTGGGGAGGGGATCGCTGGATGTCACACACTGCATAGGCACCCCTCCCAAGACTCAGGGTCCAGTGCACTCTTAGCGCTTCCCATCTATTCCGTGAGGCTTCTGGGATCACTTCAAAGCAAATAGATTTTGAAGTTTTTCTAGATCAACCCCTTTCTGAGGAATGAGAAAAAAGTCAGTAAATACGGGTTGTCATCATTTAGGAATATGTTAGCTAAAAGTATGAAACCCTTATCCTTAGAGCAGACCCTGAGGTCAGAGAACTCACCCCTAGGCTGTGGCGTGATCTGCCTTTAGATCTTGTCAGCTCACACAGCCTTGCTGGGCCCTGGCCCACACTCTAGTTTGCTGGCGGGGGTGGGGAAGTGAGAGCGCACTGCTGCCCGGCTCAGGTAGTTCTCAGGACCCTGGAACAAACCATTCACCCTCAGTTCTGCATTATTAAAATTTGCAACATTGTATAAGCCAGCTCTGAAAGCACACATCCAGCCAAACTAGAAGAAGTAACTTGTTCCCATACTGTCTCTGCAGAGGCTTCAGGCACAATTGGCCAAAGAGATAGTGTTGGAAGAGACCTTTGGGATACCCCGGTGGACTGGAAGCACCAAATGGTGGTGCTGGTTTTGTACAGATTCGTTTCTAAACCATTAAAGAGAATTCTGGCCGGATGAAAGCTGTTTCCCCACTTCTCTTTTGCTGCCACCACAGTCTGGCAGGGGGGCAGGTTCCAGGCTGTGCAAATCCTTAGCTGCCTGTGGGTAAGTGTGCTCCTGGAGGACACTGATTTCTGGGGAAATCCAGAGCTGCCCTCAAGAATGGATGCAGGAGGCTCTCCTGGGACTCAGAAAAGGGCAGCATCTGCAGGGCACAGTGGGTGACATTCACCCGCCTCGCCACCCAAAGAGAGTTCTGTGGGCCATTTTACTTCCTTCACAGGCCTTCAGATAATGTGAATGAAGCCAAATGGTAACAAATGCCATTGGGAAGAAAAGCTCTTGGGGTGCTTGAGAGCCCACTGGCTTCCAGAGGGCCTGCTCTCTCCTCTTTCTCTCTCCCCACCTTTTTTTTTAACTTTGTTTTTTCCTAATTGGAGAAATAGTAGCATGTTCATTGTAGGAAATGAGGAAAACACAGAAAAGTGCAAAGAAAAAAGTTAAGTCATCTGTAGTCCTACCAAAGATAGCCTTTGACATTTTGGTACATGTGTATATATATTTAATTTACAAACTTGGACTTCTGTTTCTAGTTTTTTACCTTTAAAGTTTATATTAAGAGACTTTGCTCATTCTAAAATTCATTTTATCTAACCCTCATTATTAAACATTTAAGTTTCCATTTTTGTACTATTAATAATGCAGGATTGATTTTCTTGTGTAAATTTGTGGCCTGATCTCTGATTATTTTTTCAGAACTCTGTTTGATTTGAATATTGAGATGGGCTGCGAAATCAAGGAAGCCCAACGTAATGCCATTTTTGTTTTCACAAAAATAAGGAACCTATTTTCTTGGAAGTTTTTCCCACAAATTATTGAAAGGGCTGACTGTGGGACTATAAGGCCAAATCAAACCTTGCTCTGCTGCCAGAGAGCAACCTGTGAGCAGAGGAGTAGAGAACAGCTCGCCCCAAAATGGGCTAATGTTTGCACTGGAGTGATTGAAACTGACAGAAAAGCCAAACTATCAGTAGCTTAGCAAACAAATGTTGTTCCTCTCTTTCTCCTGTAAACGTAGACAGTCCAGAGCTAGTGTCATCAGACTCTGGCTCCTATCTTACTGCTCTACCATCCTCAGTTTGAACCCAGGGCTTCCCACCTCGCAGGCTGGGTAGCTGCCCTAGCTCCATCCATCACATCCTCATCCACTCAACCGGAAGGAAGGAAAGGGAGAAGCACCCAACTCCCTTTAAAAGGATACAGCCCATTTCCACTTCCCAGAATTTTGTCAAATGGCCACAGCCAAGAATATTGGAAAAGGTCATTTTAGTGCCCACATGCCTGGTGAAAAATTCAGGGTCCTATTATAGAATTTGGAAAGAATGGACATTGAGGCACAATGAGCTGTCTGCCAAAAAATGTCAGTCTCTGCTATAAAAAAATGGGCAGATGGTAATTTTTTTAAGTGAGAAATTATTTTCTACTGAAAATGGCCCGAGGAGGCTTCATGAAAGGTGCATTTGGGTTGGACCTTGAACATTTAAGGTAGTCCAGAGAACCTTGAAGGTAGTGCTATTCAAGGCATGGGCCGCTAACAGCAGCTGGGAGCTGGTTAGGAAGGCCGAATCCCAGGTTCCATCCCAATCCTGTGCAATCAAGATCAAGGGGCAGGCGTGGGAACCTGGTCTTAGCAGGCTCCCAGGTGATTCTTGAGCATCCTTAGGTTTGAGAAGCACTGTTGTAAGCAGGGCAGCACGTCCCAGACTTTTCTTAGTGGGCCACGGTGGGCTTACCCACTGGTCAGTAGTGAACTGAGAACAAGGGGGAAGATGTATTACGTTTCTCATAGAGGTAAAATGAGTCCTTGTCCTTTATTTGAAAAGTATCCTTATAGCTTTGTCTTAGCGACAGTGTTTTTTTTGTTTTTTAACATGATGGTGACCACCAGACAGTAGAAGTTGAGGTCTTTTTAAGTGTCCTTTCTTACAAAAGGAAACATTGGCAACCTGGTGATGTCAGTCTCCAGATGGGTTTTTGAAATTTTACTGAACCATGGAACCCAAAAGTCCAGGACTGCTGACCATGGGACAGAAATGCGAGCCTTGTGGGTGTTTGGAGAATGGCCATAGCTGTTTCACGGAAGCTGCAAGTCATGGGGAGAGTGCTTGGGTCCCCAGGAGCCAGGGGCATGGTGAGCATAGGGAGGGTGTCAAACAGGGACTGCTCAGTGATGCTGAACCATGGAGGCCGTGACTGGGCCTGAGCTCTGGGAAGAGGGATCTGGCAGGACCAGCAGGGCTGGAGGTCGAGGAAGAACTTCTGAGCAGAAAGGCTTTTAGCTCAAGGAGGCCCTCTGCTGTGGGTGGTGGCTTAGGCAGCTTGCCATAAGCATTTTCAACCAAGTAATACCAGATAATGGCTAAATTTGTTCCCACTCATAACCACAGCCATCTGCCTGTCTAAACACAGTGCTTTAAAAAGTGACTCTCAGGTGCTAACTGCTGAAAAGTCCCTCCAGTGAGAGAGAATCACATACCTACACTGTGGCAGCCCCATTTAAACCATGGCCATGGACAGTAGCCACCCACCTCTCCCCTCTTCCCCTTTTATAAACCACAGGCATACCTCATTTTATTGTTTCACAGATAGAGTTTTTTACAAATTGAACATTTGTGGCAACCCTGTGTCAAACAAGTCTGTCAGCATCGTTTTTTCCAACAGCATTTGCTCACTTATTGTCTCTGTGTCACATTTTGGTAATTTGCACAATTATTTCAAACATTCTGTCATTACTGTGATTGTCGTGGTGATCTGTGCTTGATCAGTGACTACAGCTTGCTGAAAGCTCAGGTGATGGTTAGCATTTTTTAGCAATGAAGTATGTTTTAATTAAGGCATGTACATTGTTTTTTTAGATAATGCACACACACTATAGACTACAGTATAGTGTAAACACTCATATACACTGGGAAACAATTCATTTGACTGGCTTTACTGCAATAATCGCTTAATGTGGTGGTCTGGAACCAAATCCCCAGTATCTCCATGCTTTAGGAGGTTGGACAGTCAGCCCCCTAGGCTTTGCAACTGAAATTTAAATGCACACTGGCCCTAATTTAGGGAAGCGTTTCATACTATATCTTGGTTTTCTCCATCCTGATTTTCCATATCAGTTGTGAGTTTAATTGGGCTGTAATATGATGGCGACTTCTGACAAACCCTGTTTTTTCTTCCTTGGGATCTGAAGTTGGGTGACGTATCTGGGCTCATAGTCCTGTACATGTGGGGGCTTTTTTGCTAGTAATTTAGGCCCTTCATTTTCTTTGAACTTGGAAGGTTTGAGCTACTGGTAAACACGCTAGCTTAGAAGTCTCATTTGCTATTGGTGTTGATGCCAAGACCATGGTTTCACCTCTATAGGAGGACAAAGGGTGTATGATCCTCATTTGAGGATGCACATGCTGGAGCAACTTTGTTCAACTTGCAGCAGGGATGAAATGGACTTGACCCTCCACTGCTGCCCTCCTCCAACCCCATGCAGTGTCCCTGGAATGCCAGGGCCTCTGTTTGGGTTCAGCTGTGTAGCAGCTGGAAGAAAGCCAAGACAGCTGACTCTTTGAGATGCCTGAACCAGCATGCTGGCCTCCCACACACATTCAGCCTTGTTACTGCTGCCAAGCTAAACATCATCCCTAGTCTCACGGAGCTTACAGTCTAGTTCAGGGTACATGGAAGTAAACAGGTAATCACAGCTCAGAGGTGTAAATGTCTTAGAGGAAGTGCAGGCTTGATGTGAACACTGTGACCCACTTACAGGCCTGAACCCAGTCAAGCCTGTAGTAACAGGACATACTGGTTGACTGTCGTTTACCCACTGTGTCATCCTTTTCTGAATGACCTTGAGCAACTGTTCTATGCAGGTCATCTGCTAACAATTCTTTTAACTGCTTTGGCTCACCTCCCCTTTAAAGGGAGCTTAAAGTTAGCCAAGGCAAATTGTTGCAATAAAGCCTGAGGTTTGCACGAACTGATATGATTGATGTTGTGTTACTCATCTGGGGTTAAGAGAGAACTTGCTTCCCACCTCCGAGTGGAGGCTGCAAAATGTCAGTCAGAAAACATGCCTGCCATGTCACCAGTAGTCTATACCAGTTTCATCCCCTTCCTTGGCATGTGAAACTTCACGTGTAAAGAATTAGCATTTAATATTTGCTAATTAGCATGCTTAATGTGATTCAGAGATGTTCCTTGACATTTTCATAAAAACAGAAAGCACATTCCCGCCCACCCTTCAAGAGGCAAAGCCCCGTTTGTCAAAAAAAAAACGTGCCAATCTTTTTTGGTGAATAAGGCATGTGTTGGCCTCTTCCGGTACACTTGGTAAATTTAGAAGCTCCTTTAGAAAAGAACTTTTTATTCAGCAGCCATAGGCTCAACGATCAGAGAATCTAAGGGAAAATGGTTAAATCCAGCTAAAGTCTTGGGGCTGTGATGGTCCTTTTCAAGTAAATAAAAACTGCCTGCGTCCCCGACAAACCACACACACTCTGTTCAAGTCCTACAAGGAGCCAAATTCCGAGACGCGTCGAGAGCTATACATCCCACTCTATAGATGTAGCGCAACAACGTAACTCTTCGCCAGACAATGTAGCCACTCGCTCCCATTTCGACAGCTCCAAGGCTCAAGCCGGAGGTTCGCACGTCCAGCAGTCTGAAACTCCGCGCCGAGCCGAAACTGCCAGCTCGTTTCCCCTCCCGAGTCAGACACCCCTCGCTCCCTCTCTGCGGCCCTTGTGATCCCTCGCGCCCCGAGAAGTGGTCAGGGCTCCAGGGGGTTGCACCGCCCGGTCCCCTCCCGCCGGCCCGGTCCGCCCGGAGCCGGAACCCACCCCGCAGCTCCGCCGGGCCGCCCGGCTTCAGCCCCACGTGGCCCCTCCGAGCGGGCCGCACTACCCTGCTGCCACCGATTGACGACCCGACGCGGCCACTGGGAGCTGCGCTGAGCGCCCGCGGCCAACCAGGGCGCTTGGAGCGCTGGTGGGGGCAGGGCCGCCGCGTGGCCGCTAGCCCGCGTCCGCGCCGCCATTGGCGAGTTTGGGACCGCCCCTGCCTACCGGCCCCGCCCCTCCAGCCAAGTTAGGTTGCGGCGCGGGCGGCGGGCGGAGCTGGTCCCGTTGTGCTGCGGCTCCAAGCGGCCTGCAGTCCGGGCCCGCGCCCTGCGCCGCCCGCCTGCCATGGAGCCCGGCCGCGACGGCCCCGCCGCCTCCGGCCCAGCTGCCATTCGCGAGGGCTGGTTCCGGGAGACATGCAGCCTGTGGCCCGGCCAGGCCCTGTCGCTGCAGGTGGAGCAGCTGCTACACCATCAGCGTTCGCAGTACCAGGATATCCTTGTCTTCCGCAGGTACCACCGCCCGCCCCGCCCTGCGCCCTGGCATCCCTGCATCTTCTCAACCCAGACCGCCAGCTGCCCACCCGCGCGAACCAGGCGAGACGCCTCCTGCCCTGACCTCGGCCCGGACTACCCATCTTCTGCCAGCCCCCTGTCTTGAGCGCTTTACCTCCGGATGCCCCTCGGCTGTCTCTGCCCCCGCCCCTCCTCCTGCAAAACTGTCAGAAGTTCCTGTGAACTAGGCCCGTCTCCTCTCTGAGCTCCCTCCCGACCCTGCATCCCGTCTCTTGGGCTGGGGGCAGGCGTTTTGGGGCAGCCCTCTTCGGCGGGAGGGAGCCGGAGTGTGCGCCGACCCGACTCGCTGAACTCCACGTGTCAGTCCCCGACACGTCAGAGCCGGGACCCCGAGTCCAACCCTCGCCGCCCCCCAGCGGGCCCTCCTGCAGATCCTCTCCACGTGTCATCCCCAGTACTCACCCCTGGGACCCCTTGTCAGGCTGGGGAGATTCGTCTCACCCAGGGCCAGTTGGGCCACATTGCCCGCCACTCCAGGGGACCCAGGTATCTGACTGTCACTCCTGCCCACAGTAAGAGCTACGGCAACGTGCTAGTGTTGGACGGCGTCATCCAGTGCACAGAGAGAGACGAATTTTCCTACCAGGAGATGATAGCCAACCTACCCCTCTGCAGCCACTCCAATCCCCGCAAGGTACCGGCCCCCAAGAACAGCCCTGAGACACCCCCCACCCCTCGCCGTAGGAAACCCACCACTCAGTGTCCTTAAAACAGTGCTGGAGGTCCTGGATGTGCCCTGTGCCCAGCGCAGGCGCTTCCTAAACAGCTGTCAGAGAAAGTGCCAGCAAGGACAAAGGGGGGTTAGTGCTGACACAGCCCTGAGACGCAAACAGCTCTGGCTGACGCCTGAGGCTCAAGAAGGAGCAGTACTGGGAGGAGTTTCCAGAAAAAGGGGACAAACACCTGGCAGCAGGTTCCAGAGGCAGGAAGGGATTTCTGAGAGCAGCAAATGAAGCAAGGGGGTCTGTGGGTCAGAGGAGCTGAGATACATACCCTGTTCCAGATGGTTCCAGATGGTTCGGTGTGAGTGCCTCTGCCCCGGGAGGGCCCAAGCCCCCGAGGTCTGCTGGAGCCTGTTTGGTGGGGCTGATGCTCTGGCTCCAACCTGCCCCTCCCCTCCCAGGTGCTGATCATCGGCGGCGGGGATGGGGGTGTCCTGCGGGAGGTGGTGAAGCATTCCTCCGTGGAGTCGGTGGTCCAGTGTGAGATTGATGAGGTGAGCACACAGAGCAGAGCGGTGGTCTGGGTTCAGGTCTGCTTCTGCCCTAAATCGGCTGCATGCCCTTGAGCAAGTCCCTTCATTTCTAGGCCTGGTTCTTCATCTCAAACACATGTGGAGGAGGATTCTGTAGGAAAACGAGATAGTGAGGGCCTGGCATTTCATCTCATCGTAGGTGCGCCGTGATGCTGGTTCATAGACTGAGCTGCTTTTTAATCCAGGGCCCAGGGCATGCCAGCTACTAGGTATCTACCCTTCACACTCAGCATGTTTTTAAGGAACATCTATGTGGCTGCCATTGCTCTAGGTGCTGGGGTACAGCAGTGAATAGACAGGCCCGGTCCTTGCCCCCTTTGGAGCTGGTGTTCTAGTTAGAAGGAAACATCAAAGCGTGATCTGATAGAGGCAGGACAGCAGCAGGGGGCTAGAAGGAAAGGCGGGAGTGGAGGCTGGTCAGGGCAGGCCTCGAGGAGGTAGGTTTGAGTTGAGGCCTGAAGGAGGAGCAGCTGGCCACGTGGAGACAGGGAAAGGTTCTCCTGGTGAGGCTAGAATCGCGACCCTTTGAAATTCCAGCAGAGCTCCTCAGATGGGGCAGCTTGGTTTCGGGGGAGGGAACTGGGAGGTGGAGATGTGGGCTGAGCAGCGGGCAGGAGCCGCCCACCGAGCTGAGGGGGTGGTACCAGAGTGCTCCCCATCTTACGGATGTGGAAACTGCGGTTCCACAGAGTGAATGGCTTGCCCAAAATCACCAGGCTTTGGGAGGGGCCGCCGGACGTCCCACTCACTCCATCTGGCTCCAGGGCCCCCAGACCCTGTGGCCCAGCCTGGTCCCTCTGCTCCCCAGGATGTCATTCGGGTCTCCAAGAAGTTCCTGCCTGGCATGGCCATTGGCTACTCCAGCCCAAAGCTGACGCTACATGTGGGTGATGGGTTTGAGTTCATGAAACAGAACCAGGATG
This sequence comes from Smutsia gigantea, assembly GCA_032199065.1. Taxonomy (NCBI): domain Eukaryota; kingdom Metazoa; phylum Chordata; class Mammalia; order Pholidota; family Manidae; genus Smutsia; species Smutsia gigantea. The sequence goes on from JAVSCE010009114.1 coordinate 23,806, forward strand.
CCTTCGATATTATTATCACTGACTCCTCAGACCCCATGGGTAAGCAAGGGCTGGCCCGGGCTGTCTGTGCCCCTGGCCGGATTTGCAGAATAGAGGATGGGGGATCCCCAGAACTAGAGCTGGACTTTTCCCTTCTCTGTTGCCACTCAGACATGACTCCGCAGAGTAGGGAGACCAGGCTACTGCCCAAAGTTGGGGACCTGGAGGAGAGTGGGGCACTAGCTTTGGCCCACTGAGGCCCCAGTTTCCTCTTCAGTCTCCTCTCTGCTCTTGACAAGCAAAATGTAGGGGTGGGGGTCTAGTCTCAACCCAAGGCCCAGGTGGAGAGTCCCCTGACACAGTGCCGGTGAGAATCCGCAGGAATAGGGTGAAAATGTGGAGGCCCCTCAGGCCCTTGGCGTGGATCCCTGTCCCACCTCAAAAACACCCTCTTCATGATTGCTTGCTGAATGTCACAGACTGGGTTCAAATCTCCACTCCACCCATTGGCAGCTGCATGGGTCTTTGTGTGGGGTGACAGTGGTCTTTGCCTCCCCAGAGCCAGGCTCAGGAGGTCTTAGCCGGAGTTTGTTCACTGTCCCTCTTCCCTTTCCCTGCCCCGCAGGTCCTGCTGAGAGCCTCTTCAAGGAGTCCTATTACCAGCTCATGAAGATGGCCCTCAAGGAGGACGGCATCCTCTGCTGCCAGGGTGAGTAGCCTGGGCAGTCAGGAGGGGCCGGGCTAAGGGGCAGCCTGCCCGACACTGACACTGCCCACTGCCCGCAGGGGAGTGCCAGTGGCTGCACCTGGACCTCATTAAGGAGATGCGGCAGTTCTGCAAGTCGCTCTTCCCCGTAGTGGACTACGCATACTGCACTATCCCCACCTATCCCAGCGGGCAGATCGGCTTCATGCTGTGCAGCAAGAACCCAGTGAGCTGGGGCTGTCCTGAGATGGGAGGGAGCAGGTGGGCCCGAGAGAACTCCCCTGATGCCCCCCACACCCCTGTCCCCAGAGCACCAACTTCCGGGAGCCTGTGCAGCAGCTGATGCAGAAGCAGGTGGAACAGATGCAGCTGAAATACTACAACTCCAACGTACATCGCGCAGCCTTCATTCTGCCCGAATTTGCCCGCAAGGTGAGCTGCCTGCGAGGTGGGGAGGGGACCCAGGGCTCCCTGAGGGGCTGCCCCAGCCCGCACACAGCCCAGCCTCCTCCTGATGTGCCCCCGTGTCCCACTAGGCCCTGAACGATGTGAGCTGAGCCCTGGTGCCACTGCAGACACCGCCCAGGACCTGAAGCACGGAAGCCTCCAGGGCGCCTGGGCCCTGACAGCCCTGGACAAGACCCCCGCCAGCGTGCCCACCAACCAAGTGTTACAGGCCCCAGAATGCTGCCCGGCCTGCCCTGCTGGGCAGACTGTCTGTCTCTCTCTGTGGGGGTCAGCCTCCACGCCTATACCAGCTGTGTATAGCACTGTCTCCACCTTCTGTCATCCCTTACTCACCAAACACGTGTATTTATAACAAAGTTCTGAATCGTGTGTCCCCAGACCTTGCATGGGCCTAGGCAGGGGCTGCATCAGCCACTGCTGGGCACTCCTGGATGCCAGGCTCTGAGCTGGCCTGGCGTCTGGCCTCAGTGTCCACTGCCTGTCTGTGAGTAGGCAGGCCATGCTCTCCCTGTGTAACCTTGAACCAGCTCCAAGACCTCAGTGGTACCAAGGGACACCGCTGTCATCTGCCCAGATACAGCTGTCAAGTCTGTCCTGGTAAGCTGCGTTAGTCACTCCCTCAAGCCCCAAAGGCCGGACATGATAGGCCCCTAGGGCCGGGCTGTGGGGTTGACATGACCATGGTGGGGCCGCTCAGGGGCTTTACCTTCTTCTGGGGCAGCATGGAGTGTTCTCAGAAGGATTTGGGCCATTCACAAGATTCCAGGGCCCATCCTGGGGTAGGTGCTGGCAGTGACCCTACAGGCGGCTGGCTGGGGTGTTAAGCACATCAGGGGCCCTGACATGGCTCCCAGTTCAGACCTGGGTTCAAATTTTGCCTCCCCCTCACCAGTGCCCTCTGTTAAATTCCCAGAATTTACCCCACAGGTTGAGAGGTTGACAAAGCAGGTGTGAGGGCCCTCCAGGACTCCCAGGGCACAGGACTGTCCCCTCTCCAAGGTGCTGAACCATCAGAGTGTGTCCTGGGGCCTCCCCTTCCCTGGCCTCCAGGACAGGCCCTGCTGGTGGGAGAGGGGCCACTGCAGCAGGGTGCAGCTGAGGGAAGGCCTCTAGCCCACTCCGTGTCTGGATCTCAGGAAATGCCCCAGGTCCTTGAAAAAGCTGGTGTCACCAACATTTGCCCCACTGTAAGGCCAAGGCACGGCCAGAGAATGATTTAGCCTGGGAGAGACTTGGGGTCAGGCAGAAGGAAAAGAGGGTGTCCCCAGTCTGGAGGTGAAGCTGGAACATCCCAACCCTGCTTCTGCCTTGGTCCAGCTCCACAGGGGCGGCACTGCCGTCGAGGGCTTGGGGAGCAAGCTCCCAGCTGCGCAGACAGCTCCCTGTGGGGCGGCAAGCCAGTCACTTGCCCTCAAGGCTCCGTGCACCCCAACCTCACCCCCTCCCATAAATTCACTGGGCTGAGCACCTGGTGTTTGACCCCAGTCAGTTGGACTGACCCCAGGGTAACTTCTCCGTTCCACCCAACCCCAGGAAAATGTTTTTTTAACATTTTTTTATTAGTATTAAGGTATCATTCATGAACACTCTTAAGAAGGTTTCACATGAAAAACATCATGGTTACTACACTCACCCATATTATCGAGTTCCCCTGCCCCCCCATACCCCATTGAAGTCACTGTCCATCAGTGTACTAAGATGCCACAGAGTTATGACTTGTCTTCTCTGTGTTGCACCCAGGAAAATTTTAAAACCCAGGCTTGGGTGTGGGCAACCCTGGGAAGCCAGGTGAGTCAGGACTTGTCTGGGCTGCACGACAATGTCAGTGGAAGGAAGATGCAATGGCTAGTTATGGAGCACTGACCCGCCACAGGTCTTCCTCTAACTTTCACGGCCACCTACGCAAATGCACTATTGACTCTGCACAGGGAGGCTAGGTGACTTGCCCAAGGGTACACAGCTAGCAAGCAGGAAGTGGAGGACACCAGGCCGCTGGCCTTGTGAGAGCTGCTCCACGCTGCTTACCCAGCCTCTGCAGCCCAGTGCAAGTACCCTGGGGCTCCACTCTCAGGGGCCCGCCCTCCTCCCCACAGCCCATCTCAGTGACCAAGCTCCATCCTGAGGGTGAACCCCAGGGCGTGCTGCTGGCAGGGAAGGCGGGCACAGGCAGGGCAGGGGCTCCAGCTCTGCGGGCTCTGCCCCCGGTCTGAATGTCAAGTCTGCCTGCCATCAGCTCTGACTTGAGCTGCTGGGTTGGTTGCCCATCTGAAGTGGGAGCAGTGGCCCTTGCCTGTTAACAGGCTTCACGCACTGAGAAGCACATGCAGTGCTGACTGAGCTGGTGAAAATCAGGATCGCCTCTCAGGACAGAGGAAGGGGAGAGAAGGGCCCAGGGGGCAGAATCTGGGGCCCTTTGAGAACCAATGCCTACACTGGAAGTTGTTAGCTGCGGTGTACCCCCTCTACTTCCTGACTTTCAGTGATCTGTACATACCGGGAAAGGGTGAATGTTAGGGACAGGCCTGAACCCTAGTCTGGGCGGTCATGATGGAGATTTGGACTGATGGCTGAAGTAGAAGCAGGGTGTTCTTTGAGGACATGGCCTCAGTCCCCCAGAGTCCCAGAAGTCATGGATGGTGACATGAACAGGCCCAGTCTGTGGGATGAAGAATAAAATCCATCCTAACTAGAATTTTGAACTTGAGTTATTTATCAAAATTAGCTCTGCCCCCAGTGTAAAGATTCAGGTGGTTCTGTGTGGATTGTCAGAAAACTGGGAGTCCTCTGACACCTGCTTATTTTGTCCCCAGAGGCAGCCACGTGGACCTCTTCCAGCGGCTTATTTGGTATTTACCTTCATGCCTCTAAGTGGCGTGTTGTATTACGGCTGCTCAACTTGTCCGTTTAGGTCATAGTCTTGGTTTTCCACTAGGGCAGATGGGCATATAGCTTATCCCTGCTGCAGCCACACCCTCAACAATTAAATGATCATCTTGGCTAGCTCAGTGTTCAGCGTTGGCAGCATTACAACTCTGTAAATGCCATTCGCAGCTGAGGCAAGGAGAAATTAACTTTTCTCCTGCACCATTTCTTGCTTCCCTGGAAGTTTTATCATTTGCTTAATTTTCAATAAGTGTATCACTAATTTAGCCCCAAACTGTTTACCTAGTTTCTAAAGTTCTTAAGATTTTTGGACAAAATGCTAATCAATTTTTGGTTATGAGATCCTAATATTTTATTTAGCCCCATTATAATTTATAATTAACCCATGATTGTGTTTAATGGAATAATCAGTAACAGGAAATAGTAATGTACATAATATCCATCACTTTATTGTGATTTGTACCATAATGCATATAACACTTTCATTTAGGAAAGAAAGACTACAGAAAGTTTTTTTAAAAAAGATCTTGGGCGCTATGGGTTTCTATCATTTTTATCTTCCTAAAGAGTCTGTCTAGAGCCTTCTGTCTACCCTGAATGTAACTGCCTCTCAGAACTGTTGTCCCTTGGACCCCATATCTTCCTGTTTCTTGGTTTGGTGAGACATACCCTATAGCGCTTTCTGAGAAAGAGGACAAAGAATGCAAATTTTTAAAAATCTGATGTGCATGAAAATGTCTCTTTGCTCCACCTTCATGCTTGATTGATGGGTACAGAATTGGGATGGCAGAACATTCTGTTGGAAATCATCTTCCTTCAGCATTGTTCACAATTTGCTCTTTTCCATTTTTATTACCTATTGCTGTGTTTAAAATTAACTGCAAGTGTAGCAGATTGAGACAACCATAAGCATGTTTTTCTGTGGGTCAGGAATATGGGGGTGCCCGAGCTGGTTGGTTCAGCTTAGAGTCATTCATAAAGTTGCAGGAAAGCTGTCGGCCAGGGCTGCGGGTACCTGAAGCCTTAACTGGAGCTGGGCAATCAGCTTCCAGAATGGCTCACTCATGCAACTAGGAAATGATGCTGATAGCTGTTGGGCCCCCGTTCCTCCCCTGGGGAGCTCTCCAAAGGAACTCTGAGGGCCCTCCCCACAGGACAGCTGACCTCCCCCAGAGCAATGGATCCAAAGAGAGTCAGACAGAAGCTGCAATGTCTTGTATGGCCCAGCAACAGAGTCCCGCACCATCATTTCAGCCATATCCTGTCTGCAGGCCTTACCCTGCGTAGGCGAGGACTCCGTGCACAGTGTGCATGCCCTGCAGCGGGAGTCACCAGAGGCCATGAGGAGGCTGGTCTCTGGTTTCCACGGTTGAGAGCTCCAAAATAATTATTTTTCTGATCCTTTGTATGTGATTTGTTCTATGTTCTCTCTGCTTTCTTTCAATCTCTCTCAGTCTGTAAGTTTGAAGAAAGTAATTTTTCTCTCCAGTCTTTTGAAATGTCATGTAAGTTCCATTTTCATCTATTATCCTGGGCACACAGAGCACACTTGCCATCAGTAAACTCATGTTCTTCAGTTTGGGGAAATTTCCTTGTATTATTTTATTATTTCCTCCCCTCCATTTCTTTTTTATCTTTTCCTGGCATTCCTGTCAACCTTTGACATACGGTATACAGGTCTTTTAGTTTTTTAATCTTTAATCTTTTTTTTTTCTTTTTTTTGCTCTGTTTTCTGGAAGATTTCCTCAATCGTATCTTCCAGATATTTTATTGGGCTTTTTATTTCTATCAGACTTTTTATTGCCCAGAACGTCTTGTTTCCTGAGTGTTCTTTTTGGGGGGGTGGGGTTCTTTCTTTTTAATTAAGGTATTATTGATATACACTCTTTTTTTGTTTTTGTTTTCAGACCAATATATCTTTTACCTTATTATTTTTTAAGGTATTATTGATATACACTCTTATGAAGGTTTCACATGAAAAAACAATGTGGTTACTACATTTACACATATTGTCAAGTCCCCACCCATACCCCATTGCAGTCACTGTCCATCAGTGTAGTAAGATGCCACAGATTCACTATTTGCATTCTCTGTGCTACACTGTTTTTCCCATGATCCCCCACACCATGTGTACTAAACATAATACCCCTAAATCCCCTTCTCCCTCCCCACCTGCCCTCCCACACCCCTCCCCTTTGGTAACCACTAGTTCCTTCTTAGAGTCTCTGAGTCTGCTGCTATTTTGTTCCTTCAGTTTTGCTTCATCGTTATACTCCACAAATGAGGGAAATCATTTGGCAATTATGTTTCTCCGCCTGGTTTATTTCACTGAACATAATATCCTCCAGCTCCATCCATGTTGTTGCAAATGGTAGGATTTGTTTCTTTCTTATGGCTGAATAGTATTCCATTGTGTAAATGTACCACCTCTTCTTTATCCATTCATCTACTGATGGACACATAGGTTGCTTCCATATCTTGGCTATTGTAAAAGGGGCTGCAATAAACATAGGGGTGCATATGTCTTTTTGAATCTGAGAAGTTGTATTATTTGGGTAAATTTCAAGGAGTGGGATTCCCGGGTCAAATTGTATTTCTAGTTTTGGCTTTTTGAGGAACCTCCATATTGCTTTCCACAATGGTTGAACTAGCTTACATTCCTACCAGCAGTGTAGGAGGGTCCCCTTTCTCTACATCCCTGCCAGCATTTGTTGTTCTTAGTCTTTTCGATGCTGGCCATCCTTACTGGTGTGAGGTGATATCTCATTGTGGTTTAATTTGCATTTCCTTGATGATTAGTGATGTGGAGCATCTTTTCATGTGTCTGTTGGCCATCTGAATTTTTTCTTTGGAGACCTGTCTCTTCATATCCTCTGCCCATTTTTTAATTGGGTTATTTGCTTTTTGGGTGTTGAGGCATGTAAGTTCTTTATATTTTTTGGATGTTAACCCCTTGTCAGATATGTCATTTACAAATATATTCCCCCATACTGTAGGATGCCTTTTTGTTCTGTTGATGGTGTCCTTTGCTGTACAGAAACTTTTTAGTTTAATGTAGTCCCATGAGTTCATTATTGCTTTTGTTTCCCTTGCTCGAAGAGATGCGTTCAGGAAGAAGTTGCTCATGCTTATATTCAGGAGATTTTTGCCTATGTTGTCTTCTAAGAGTTTTATGGTTTCATGACTTACATTCAGGTCCTTGATCCATTTTGAGTTTACTTTTGTGTATGGGGTTAAACAATAATCCAGTTTCATTCTCTTGCATGGAGCTGTCCAGTTTTGCCAACACCAGCTGTTGAAGAGGCTGTCATTTCCCCATTGTATGTTCATGGCTCATTTATCATATATTAATTGACCATGTATGGTTGGGTTTATATCAGGGCTCTCTAGTCTCTTCCATTGGTCTATGGGTCTGTTCTTGTGCCAGTACCAAATTGTCTTGATTACTGTAGCTTTGTAATAGAGCTTGAAGTTGGGGAGCATAATCCCCCCAGCTTTATTCTTCCTTCTCAGGATTGCTTTGGCTATTCGGGGTCTTTTGTGGTTCCACATGAATTTTAGAACTATTTGCTCTAGTTCCATTGAAGAATGCTGTTGGTATTTGATGGGGATTGCATTGAATCTGTAGATTGCTTTAGGCAGGATGGCCATTTTGACAATATTAATTCTTCCTATCCATGAGCACGGAATGTGTTTCCATTTATTGTTATCTTCTTTAATTTCTCTCATGAGTATCTTGTAGTTTTCAGAGTATAGGTCTTTCTCTTCCTTAGTTAGGTTTATTCCTAGGTATTTTATTCTTTTTGATGCAACTGTGAATGGAATTGTTTTCCTGATTTCTCTCTCTGCTAGTTCATTGTTAGTGTATAGGAATGCCACAGATTTCTGCATATTAATTTTGTATCCTGCAACTTTGCCGAATTCAGATATTAGATCTAGTAGTTTTGGAATGGATTCTTTAGGGTTTTTTATGTACAATATTATGTCATCTGCAAACAAGGGCAGTTTAACTTCTTCCTTGCCAACCTGGATGCCTTTTATTTCTTTGTTTTGTCTGATTGCCGTGGCTAGGACCTCCAGAACTATGTTGAATAGAAATGGGTAGAGTGGGCATCCTTGTCTTGTTCCCGATCTTAAAGGAAAAGCTTTCAGCTTCTCGCTGTTAAATATAATGTTAGCTGTGGGTTTGTCAAAAATGGCCTTTATTATGTTGAGGTACTTGCCCTCTATACCCATTTTGTTGAGCGTTTTTATCATGAATGGATGTTGAATTTTGTCGAATGCTTTTTCAGCACCTATGGAGATGATCATGTGGTTTTTATCCTTCTTTTTGTTGATGAGGTGGATGATGTTGATGGATTTTCAAATGTTGTATCATCCTTGCATCCCTGGAATAAATCCTCCTGAATGTTCTTTTTGAATGATATTCTGTTCTTGCTTCTCATTCTTGCCTCTCTTTCCTCTGAACATATTCATGATTGTTTCATTTTAATCTGGGGCATTTTCTTCTCTCTAATTTGTCTGTAGCCATTGGTTGGTTGGCTGATTTTTCTGGTCTTTCTCCATCAAGTTTGAGGTTCTCCTCAGTAATTCTTGAATATTCTGCTCATATATAAGATTGGGGATGGAAATGCTAATTGTAAGCTCTGAGCACAGGACTGGGGCTTGTCCATGTGGGTGATGTGGCTGAGCCTTTTGCTGGTGGATCCTTTGAAGTCAGTATCTTTAGGTGTTTCCTCCTGGGCTGGTCACACTTCCCAGAAAAGAGGGAGATGCCTGCCTGCGTGGCTACCAGATTCTAGGAGTTGAGCCAGGAGGAAGGCTGGGCCTCTCAATGTTCAATAGGTCTGCTTAATGCCGTTGTTTTCTCTGTGGCCCTCTCATACTCAGCTGGGCCTGGGACCCTCGATTTACTCCCTACAAAACTAAGTTTACAAGTCCTATGGGGGCCAGGGGATGGGAAATAGGGATTGGCTAACTTCTTACCACCTCCAGAGGGACTTGGTGCTGCCAATTCCCCAGTCAGTTCCTGATCCCACTGCTAACTTAGAATTGCTTTCTAGAGAGTTATTCCGACCTGTCCACCTGTCTTTCCAGCTTCCAAAATGTTGATGCTGCCTCCTTCCTTTCCCATATCCCCATCCTCATGGACTCATGTGTTTTTTAGAAATTCTGTTTTCTGTCTTAAAGCAGGGTTTCAGGAGGGAGCAAAAGTAGGTGCATTGTTGCTCCTCATCTCTGCCTGGAAGTGGCGATCACGGTCACAGGCATTTTCATGGAGGCTCTGGCTGACCTCAGAGGTCACACACCAATGAAGAAACACAGGTTAAGTGTGAGGACAGAGGCAGGATGTGTTCCCAGGGCAGTCTGTCGTCAGGTCCAGCTCCTGGCTCCGGGTGTGCCCTGTTGTCCCTGCCTGGAACTCTGGGCAGGCAGGAGTCATGAGGGCGATTCCCAGAATCCCAGGGCCAGGGAAGCTGGGGGCAGGGCCATGTGTTGGACAAACAGATCAAAGGTGAGACACTGTGGGACTCCAGACCAAGCCTGGCCAGCTGGACAGGGGCACCATGAGGTGGGTGGAAGCCCCCACAGGCTCCCCAGCAAGGGTGAGGGGTAAGTCCTCGGGCTGGCCCTCACCTGCCCCCTGCCCTGCCTTCAGGCTGCTGATCTTCCTGGGCCTGCTGTGGAGCTCAGCAGCCTCACCCTCAGGCCCTCAGTGGTCGGAACCGGTGTTCGGGCGCCTGGCCTCTCCTGGCTTCCCCAGGGCGTACGCCAACAACCAGCAGCAGCGCTGGACCCTGACTGCTCCCCCTGGCTACCACCTGCGCCTCTACTTCACCCACTTCCACTTGGAGCTCTCCTACCTCTGCGAGTACGACTTTGTCAAGGTGCCGGCAGGGCAGGGTGGCCCAGACCCTCTTGAAGGCTGGGGTGACAGGGACACCTGGGACAGGGTCTGGTCTCGGAGGGAGGTAAAGACAGAGGGCAGGCCTTAGGTCTTGCCCTCCTTCCCCATGACCCCCCCTGCCCCACAGCTGAGCTCGGAAACCAAGGTGTTGGCTACACTGTGCGGGCTCGAGAGCACAGATACGGAGCGGGCGCCCGGCAACGACACCTTCTACTCGCTGGGCTCCAACCTGGAAGTCACCTTCCGCTCTGACTACTCTAATGAGCAGCCATTCACGGGCTTCGAGGCCTTCTATGCAGCAGAGGGTGAGCTTAGAGGAGGTCTAGTGGGCCCAAGATGACCCAGGTGCAGCTGGGGATAGCTCCCTCCTACCCAGGCCCCACTCCCTGAGGCTGGATTCCTGCCACATCAGCAGGAGAGAAGCCCACACCTTGCTCCAGCATCATCCACAAAGCAAGTATCTGTGAGAGCTATGACCTCCCCTCTCAGAAGGAGCCCCCATCTGGGTTCTGTGCCAGCTGCTAAGCCTGACAGGCCCTCGCGATACAAGGGCAGACGAGTCCACTTACAGATGGGAAAGCACAGCTCCACCGGCCTGAGCATTGCTCAGGACACAGAGCTTGGCACTCTGAACCTCCCGGGGGCTTTGAGTCAGATACTGGTCCTGCAGAGACCCGCTGTGTGACCTTGGGCAAGTGGCTCCACCTCTCTGTGCTCCTCAGGAGGCTGCTACAGAGGAGCCTGTGTAGTAGCCCACCCACTGAATTCAATTGCGGGCTGTTGCCTTCACTAGCTGGGTGACCTGGAGCAGGACACTTAGCTTGTCATTAGTTTGAAAAAGTTGGTATTTATGACCCCCTCCGAGTGTTCTGGGAAGGCTGCAGTGACCCCAGGCCTGTGAAGGACAGAAGGAGGCTCCACTCGGGTCAGCCGAGAGCCCGGAGGTCTCCTGAGTCTAGGCCGGGCGCTGCTGCCCCTTTTCCCTCCCCGCTGACTGCCTGCCGGGCACGCCCCTCCCCCAGACATCGATGAGTGCCAGGTGCCCGCGGGGGAGGCGCCGCCCTGCGACCACCACTGCCACAACCACCTGGGCGGTTTCTACTGCTCATGCCGCGCGGGCTACGTTCTCCACCGGAACAAGCGCACCTGCTCAGGTGAGCCCGCTGCGGGCTGCGTGGGTGGCGCGGAGGACCCTGCGCCCTGCCCAGCGCCGGCCCAGCCCCAGAAACCGCCGGCTCCTCACGGCCACAGCTGCTGTGCCCGGGCCGGAAGGGACCACAGAGCCCTGTCCCGCTGGGCATTTCCAGCGGCGCCGGCCCGTCTTTGATCTTCCATCCCCTCCCAGCCACCCATCCATCCATTTGCGTTCCTGAATTCTTCCCTCTTCTCCCCCGCTTTCACGGGGTTCAGGTCATTCACTTGATTTGCATGTTAGGCGCCGAGGTGTGCTCGGCCCCTTTTGGCTCTGGGACCCTGACACCGCCACCTTGCCCTCCGCGGGCAGCTCTGGGTTGGAGGAGTGGGGTAACCTGGGTCTGGCTCACACAAACTGCCCTCCACAAAGGGTCAGAGTGGGAGGCAGGCTGTGCTCAAAGCCGCCAGCTCTGCGCCCCAGCAGGCTGTCTCCTTTGGCCTCCACGGCCGAGAAGCCCCTCCATGTGTCCGCCAGGTGCCTGGGTGGGAAACCAGCTGGTGCCTGGGGAGCGGGCAGCCCCAGCCCTGGGCGGTGCTGACCCTGGCTCCCTCCCGGGGTCTCCCCATCTCTGTTCTTTCTTCCAGAGCAGCGCCTTTAGCCTCACCTCGGGTCAGGCAGAGAGACCGCTGCTGCCTGTTAGCCCCTTCACCCCACCCATGGACTTAAAATAAACCCGGCTTCACCTCCACCGAGTGCAGCGTGTCTCTGGGGTGGCAGGGGGCGGGGAGGGCGCAGTGTGCACCCTGGCCCCGCCTTGTCTGTCTCTCTCCGCCCTCCTCGAAGCCTGTGAGTCCCAGTCAGGGGAGACCCCTTCCCAGGGCTGCACAGGCTGCTTTGCCAGAAAGTTTCTCTGCTCTCTCAACCCTGAAGATGGGGCACTGAGGCCCAAAGAGGGGCAGAGACGTCTGAGCGCATGCAGGGGCACACAGCTCTCCCCCCTCCCCAACTGGGGCCCTAGGGCTTGAGCTGTGGCAACTCAGGCCCATGTGTTCTGGGCTTGGGGAGCTTGACGTGGAGCAGACAGACCCAGGGAGATGGTCCCACTGGGTGGGCTGGTCCCCCACATCCGGGGCTGATTCCCTCTTCCCCACGGGGAGCAGCCACATGGAGAAAGGCAGGCGGTGCTGGGGCTCCGAACTTCCTAAAAGCCTTCTGGCTCAAAGCCCTGCATCTTCCTCTGTAGGGGTGGGGTGGGAGAACCCCTCCCATGAGTGATGCGGTTGGCAGATGTCCCCTCTGCAAGGGCAGAATCAGCTGGTCCAATGGGGAAAGAGGACACCAGGCTCTGTGGTCGGTGCGGACCTGAACTGCCCTTAACTGCTCCCCCGGGGCTGAGCCCAGACTCAAGGGAGGCTGGACTGGCCCAGGCTGGGTGCAGGTGGGCGCCCCATGGTGGATGAACTTGGAGGTTGCTGGGGTCAGGGGTGGGTGAGGGGCCCCCAGGCTAAGGACGCACACCTGCTTGGCCCCCTTCCTGGGGAACAAGGAGAGACCCTTCTTTCCTCTGGTGCCTCCTTCCCCCTTGGCAGAGCCCGACAGCCCTCAGTCCTTCACTCCGGGGGCTGTGCCTCTGGCCGAGGATGCCTCCAGGAGCCCCAGTTTAGGGTCCCCACCCTCTCTGGGGGGGCTCCTGGAGAATATAACCCCGAGTGCTTCTGTTTCAGTTAAAGCCTGGAAGCAGAGAAACTGAATTGTCCCTGCAGTCACTGGGGCGGAGTGTTTGGTTTCTAGAGATGCCCGTGATGCTGGCCACGCACAGGGCCCTGGGCCCGACTGCAGGGAGGGTGGGCAGGGGCTGCCGAGTGGCACTGCCTGGGCCTGGGCCCAGCTCACACCGCCCTGTCCCCTCCCCATCTTCGCAGCCCTGTGTTCAGGCCAGGTGTTCACCGACCGGTCTGGGGTGCTCAGCAGCCCTGAATACCCGCAGCCGTACCCCAAACTCTCCAGGTGCACCTACAGCATCCTCCTGGAGGAGGGGTTCAGTGTCATCCTGGACTTCGTGGAGTCCTTCGACGTGGAGACGCACCCTGAAACCCGATGCCCCTACGACTCCCTCAAGGTCTGGCTCCAGCGACCCTCCCCTCATCCGGGTCCCCGTGGCTCCCGTGGTGACACGGCCTGTCCACTTTCAGATTCAAACAGACAAAGAGGAATACGGCCCATTTTGTGGGAAGACGTTGCCCCACAGAATTGAAACGAAGAGCAATTCAGTGACGGTCACCTTTGTCACCGATCAGTCAGGGGACCACACAGGCTGGAAGATCCTCTACACCAGCACAGGTGAGGCCAGTGGGTCTCGCATGCTGGTAGGAAGCTCTCCAGGGGCAGCAGGGAGGACCGGAGAGGGGGGACTCCTGGTCAGGCCCAGGAAGCATAGGGGAGGAAGTCCCAACTCTCAGCGTCCTTGGCTGTGTCTGAAAAGTAGACTGACAAGAGCCCACCAGGAGAGAAGCAGGCGCGATTATTCCAGGGAAGTTGCACTTGGCATGGGGGCCTTCATAAGGAAAGGAACACCCAAGGAAACAGGCCGGAGCCCCTTGGCTCTCCACGGGTGAGGCGCACGCCCTGCAGGAGGGGCAGGGCAAGGCGTGTGAGGCGAGCGCAGGTGGCTGGGGAGCAGCGAGGCCGTTGGCTCATATCCCCATGGGCTCCCTTCCCACCTGGCAGGGGGCGGGCACCTCACACCTGCCGGCCTTCTGAGCTGCTTTAGGACAGACAGGCAATGCGGGAGGTCAGAGTGACCTTCCTGCTTTTGCTGTTTTTTTTTCTCAAGCTCCTTCAGATTAAAACATGCCAAGGTGCCATATTTTAGGGTAGTGTATCCTCAACTCCATCCGAAGACAGATCAGACTTGAGTGGGGCTGGTCGGCAACTGTGGTCCCCTAAGGGGAAAGGCCATCCCTCCTGCCCTCTCCCCCTTTTCCAGCCACCCATCTCTCCAGCCATCCCTCCTTCCACCTGTAGGGGAAGAAAAAATAATTTTCTCTCTATCCTTCTAAGTTCCTGGCTGGGAACAAAGCGTAAATTAATGAGCGAAAAGCAAACAAGTTCATTAACACGTATATCTCATGTACACCCAGGGGAAAATGAGTAAGTCTCAGAGAGGGCTTAGAAGTCAGGCTTAAACACCATTTTTAGCTAAAGACGAACCAGAGACTGGTGTAGGGGAGGTCAGTTATGGGACAGCGACCAGGAGAAGTATGGTAAGCAAGAGTAAATTTTGTCATTCAGGTTTAAGACTCCTGCCTTCTCCACTGATGAGTTTCTAGCGATTTAGTCATCCTCCTGGAGACACTCTTACAAGTGGAAATTTCCTTTGTAAATATAAATTTTCCTTAGAAAAGGGTAACTTCAAGTCTGTTTCTGAGCTTCTCCTGTGTCTGCTGTTTTTCAAAATAATCAGCTCAAAATTATCCTTATGCCAGAAAGCATTATTTGGAGTGCCAAGTCCTGCCACTCTTTACGTCCACCCATCCGTCCATCTTCTCCCTCCTTCTCTTTGCACATCCTACCCCCCCCCTCCCTCCTTCCTTCCACCATCCATCCATCCGCCCACCTGTGGATGGGCATAAGCCCAGTGTGGGGAATACCTAAGGCAGAAGCCACAGTCCTCCTCCCCAGCTTCTGCCCCCAGTCCAGTGCGGTCACAGCAGCATGACCACAGCCCTGTGACAAGCACAGCCAAGCAAGGCCAGAGCAGGGACTTGGCCCAGGAAGGGGCTGGGTGTGAGAGAAAGTATCCTGGGACAGGAAATTCCTGAGGTTGGATTTGAAGGATAAGTAGGTGTTGGAGGAAGATGGAAGGATGTTCCAAGTGGAAGGGAGGGGTTTGTACAAAAAAGCCCTGAGGCTCCACTGTTCAGGGTGTGCAGCTGTAGAGGAAGAACTGGGAAGGACAGAGGTAGGGGGCTCCCAATCACAGAGGGTTTGGACAATAGCCACAGTTCTGGGAGTCTGCAGCTGGGTCGACACACTGTCTCTCCGAAGGGCCTCTGCTGGCCCTGGCTCCACTGTCTGGGGCCTGAGGGTCTTTCACTTCTCCTCTTCACAGACCCTCAGTCCTGCCTACACCAGTCTATTGACACCACTCCTTAGATATAAGTTCAAGTCCCCCTACTCCCAGGGCACTGACCTCCGGACATGTCTGTCCTTGTCACCACTCTCAACTGATGGGTCTTGTGAGATGTCATTGAAAGAACAGAGTAACTGAACTGGAGAGGCAGGAAATAGAAATAGCTCCAAAGCAAAAATCCAAGGCTCCAAGCTGTGGCTCAGGGTGCAGGCTATGGTGTCAGACCTGTCCCTGGAAACTGGGTGCCTGAGGGGAGACTTTGGGGCCTGCATCGGACTGAGAGCCCCCATGGACACAGATCAGATGCTGGAGGGAGAAGGGGACTCAGCAAATGACCTGTAGGCTGAAGGGTAACTGTGGGGGATGGGCTGAAGCCTTGGGGTGACACTAGGACAGGGTTTGGGGGCAAAAGTGGAAAATGGTCTCCCAGGAGTCCTGAGCACTGTGGCAGCGTGCTCAGGAGGGTGAGTGCCAGGCTTCCTGAGCACCCCCTGGCTCTGGGCCGCAGGCCTCCCTGGGCCTCTGTGGCCAGCCCAGGCTGCTGTGAGGGTTGCCTGCAGGCCGCTCTTGGTGAGCACTTAGCAAAGCCCTGCCATGGGTGCTTCCCAACAGCCCTATTCTCATCAGGCGTCTTGATGCTGGGGTTCTTGTTCAGGGAGTCGAAGAATGAACTTCACAAACACTCAAGGTAGGAGAGCCAGGGAGAGGCTTTTATTTAGAGATAAAGTGAGAGGACAGAGCTCCTAGCTCACTCAAGGAGGGGACAAGAGAGCCCGTGATGGAGGATTTTTAGGAAATGTGGTAAAGCGCGAGGGTTGCAGATTTGTTGAGTGGTCCCAGAGGGCTCATCTTTGATGAGTAACAGAAGAAATTTGCTGCTCTGATTCCTTCTCAGGGTAGCAACTTCCCTCTGGGAGCGTGCCAATGAAGAACACCTGCCCTGCCCCCAAGGTGGGCTGGGTTGTTGTCTGTTTGCTAAAGAGTGTGTTAAGAATCTTAACTTCTTGGGCTGTTTATAGCTGGGCTTGCTTACCAAATCAATCTCTTGCCCAGGTTGCAGATTACTTGATTAGGGTTAGAGAAGGAAAAACAGTGTACAGTTAAAAATAAGCTGGGCCTTTTAGCAGGCTAAGGTAAATTTGTCATGACCTACCTGACACAATGAAGCCATAGGCTATGCTGAGATACTTTTCTTTATCTGTCTGGGGAACATTCAAACATTCCAGGCCAAGTTGCTCCTGGCCTTTTGAGCTTTAACCGATTTCACTGAAGAATGCCTATATTCTTAGTTTGATATCTTTACCCTAGAGAACTAGTGTGACTCTGACTTTGCATAATGCTTAACATAGTTTCAGTAGGGGCCTCTTTGCACATTCTTGCATTGTTCCAACTTTGCTTTTTTTTTCTGGAGGCCATCACCCTATTCTGCCTAAACCGACAGCCTGTCTCAATCTTTCAGATGAGGAAACTGAAGCTCAGAGAGGTTATAAGTAACCACTGGGACTGACAAGCTGGGATTTCCACCCAAGCAGTCTAGCTCTTTCCCTCCAAGTAACATCATCTCTCGGTTTTCAGCTGTGTGTCAGGGCCCCAGCATGGAGCAGTCACCCCCATTTGTGACGACTGCACACCTTCCTGCCTGCCTGGCTTTCTCTTACATAGCTTTGGGGGAAACCCAGGCAAGACAACACATTCTAAATTGTACAAAAACAACAGAGAGTTCAATCTTGCCTTTGGCTTTAAACCTTAAGAACTGTACCCTACTGTGGCAAGCTCTCTCTCCATGTTAAGTGTCTCATTTCTAAATGAAGAACTTAAATTGCTAAATTCAAACTTGCCTGCTAGAAGCCCACATCAAAACTCCTGAGCCTGCTTTCCTCTGTGCAGCTCGGTCTTGTCCTGATCCGACGGCACCACCTAATGGCCACATCTCACCTGTGCAAGCCACGTACATCCTGAAAGACAGCTTCTCCATCTTCTGCAAGGCTGGCTACGAGCTTCTGCAAGTAAGTTAATACAGCATTTGTAGTGCACAATGGTCATGATAGAGTTTAAACGTACACAGATTTATATCAGCAAATATGAGAAAAGAGCTGTTATCAGCGCAGTGGTTGCTTTTCTTTTTCTAGATTTTTGTTTGGTATCATTAATCTACAATTACATGAACAACATTATGGTTACTAGACTCCCACCATCAAGTCCCCACCATCCACCTCATTACAGTCACTGTCCATCAGGGTAGTAAGATGCTATAGAATCATTACTTGTCTTCTTTGTGTTGTACAGCCTTCCCCGTGCCCCCCCCTACATTATGTCTGCTAATCGTAATGCCCCCTTTTCCCGCTTATCCCTCCTTTCCCACCCATCCTCCCCAGTCCCTTTCCCTTTGGTAACTATTGGTCTGTTCTTGGGTTCTGTGAGTCTGCTGCTGTTTTGTTCCTTAAGTTTTTCCTTTGTTCTTATACTCCACAGATGAGTGAAATCATTTGATACTTGTCTTTCTCCATCTGGCTTATTTCACTGAGCATAATACCCTCTAGCTCCATCCATGTTGTTGCAAATGGAAGGATTTGTTTTCTTCTTATGGCTGAATAATATTCCATTGTGTATATGTACCACATCCTCTTTATCCATTCATCTACTGATGGACACTGAGGTGCTTCCTTTTCTTGGCTATTGTACATAGTGCTGGGATAAACATAGGGGTGCATATGTCTTTTTCAAACTGGTCTGCTGCATTCTTAGGGAAATTCCTAGGAGTGGAATTCCTGGGTCAAATGGTATTCCTATTTTCAGTTTTTTGAGGAACCTCCATACTGCTTTCCACAATGGTTGAACTAATTTACATTCCCACCAGCAGTGTAGGAGGGTTCCCTTTTCTCCACATCCTCGTCAACATTTGTTGTTTGTCTTTTGGATGGTGGCCATCCTCACTGGTGTGAGGTGATATCACATTGTGGTTTTAATTTGCATTTCTCTGATGATTAGTGATGTGGAGCATCTTTTCATGTGCCTGTTGGCCATCTGTATTTCTTCTTTGGAGAAGTGTCTGTTCAGCTCCTCTGCCTAGTTTTTAATTGGATTATTTGCTTTTTGTTTGTTGAGGTGCGTGAGCTCTTTATATATTTTGAATGTCAACCCTTTATCGGATATGTCATTTATGAATATATTCTCCCATACTGTAGGATGTCTTTTTGTTCTACTGATGGTGTCCTTTGCTGTACAGAAGCTTTTCAGCTTGATATAGTCCCACTTGTTCATTTTTGCTTTTGTTTCCCTTGCCCGGGGAGATATGTTCATGAAGAAGTTGCTCATGTTTATGTCCAAGAGATTTTTGCCTATGTTTTTTTCTAAGAGTTTTATGGTTTCATGACTTAAATTCAAGTCTTTGATCCACCTTGAGTTTACCTTTGTGTATGGGGCTAGACAGTAGTCCAGTTTCATTCTCTTACATGTAGCTGTCCAGTTTTTCCAACACCAGCTGCTGAAGAGGCTGTCATCTCCCCATTGTATATCCAAGGCACTTTTATCAAATATTAATTGACTGTATATGTTTGGGTTAATGTTTGGATTTTCTATTCTTTCCACTGGTCTGTGGGTCTGTTTTTGTGCCAATACCAAATTGTCTTGATTACTGTGGCTTTGTAGTAGAGCTTGAAGTCAGGGAGTGTAATTCCCCCTGTTTTATTCCTCCTTCTCAGGATTGATTTGGCTATTCGGGGTCTTTTGTGGTTCCATATGAATTTTAGAATTATTTGTTCCAGTTCATTGAAGAAAGCTGTTGGTAGTTTGATAGGGATTGCCTTGAATCTGTAGATTGCTTTAGTAATATAGCCATTTTGACAATATTTATTCTTCCTAGCCAAGAGCATGGGATGCATTTCCATTTGTTAGTGTCCTCTTTAATTTCTCTTAGGAGTGTCTTGTAGTTTTCAGAGTACAGGTCTTTCACTTCCTTCGTTAGGTTTATTCCTAGGTATTTTATTCTTTTTGATGCAATTGTGAATGGAACTGTTTTTCTGATTTCTCTTTCTGTTAGTTCATCATTAGTGTATAGGAAAGCAACAGATTTCTGTGTGTTAATTTTGTATCCTGCAACTTTGCTGAATTCAGATATTAGTTCTAGTAGTTTTGGAGTGGAGTCTTTAGGGTTTTTTATGTACAGTATCATGTCGTCTGCAAATAGTGACAATTTGACTTCTTCTTTACCAATCTGGATGCCTTGTATGTCTTTGTTTTGTCTGATTGCTGTGGCTAGGACCTCCAGTACTATGTTGAATAACAGTGGAGAGAGTGGGCATCCCTGTCTTGTTCCCGATCTTAGATGAAAAGCTTTCAGCGTCTCGCCGTTAACTATGATGTTAGCTGTGGGTTTGTCATATATAGCCTTTATGATGTTGAGGTACTTGCCCTCTATACCCATTTTGTTGAGAGTTTTAATCAGGAATGGATGCTGAATTTTGTCAAATGCTTTTTCAGCATCTATGGAGATGATCATGTGGTTTTTGTTCTTCTTTTTGTTGATGTGGTGGATGATGTTGATGGATTTTCGAATGTTGTACCATCCTTGCATCCCTGGGATGAATCCCACTTGATCATGGTGTATGATCTTCTTGATGTATTTTTGAATTTGGTTTGCTAATATTTTGTTGAGTATTTTTGCATCTACGTTCATCAGGGATATTGGTCTGTAATTTTCTTTTTTGGTGAGGTCTTTGCCCGGTTTTGGTATTAGAGTGATGCTGGCTTCATAGAATGAGTTTGGAAGTATTCCCTCCTCTTCTATTTTTGGAAAACTTTAAGGAGAATCGGTGTTATTTCTTCTCTATATGTCTGGTAGAATTCAGAGGTGAATCCATCAGGCCCGGGGATTTTGTTCTTGGGTAATTTTTTGATTACCAATTCGATTTCGTCGCTGGTGATTGGTCTGTTTTAGTTTTTCTGTTTCTTGCTTGGTCAGTCTTGGAAGGTTGTATTTTTCTAAGAAGTTGTCCATTTCTTCTATGTTTTCCAGCTTGTTAGCATATAGATTCTCATAATATTCTCTTATGATTCTTTGTATTTCTGTGGGGTCCGTCGTGATTTTTCCTTTCTCATTTCTGATTGTGTTTATGTGTGTAGATTCTCTTTTTCTCTTAATGAGTCTGGCTAGGGGTTTATCTATTTTGTTTATTTTTTCAAAGAACCAGCTCTTGGTTTTATTGATTTTTTCTATTGTTTTATTCTTCTCAATTTTATTTATTTCTTCTCTAATCTTTATTATGTCCCTCCTTCTGGTGACTTTGGGCCTCATTTGTTCTTCTTTTTCCAATTTCAGTAATTGTGTCTTTAGACTATTCATTTGGGAATGTTCTTCCTTCTTTAAATAGGCCTGGATTCCAATATACTTTCCTCTTAGAACTGCCTTTGCTCCGTCCCTCAGAAGTTGTGGCTTTGTGTTGTTGTCATTAGTCTCCATATATTCTTTGATTTCTGTTTTGATTTGGTCGTTAACCCATTGATTAATTAGGAGAGTGTTGTTAAGTCTCCATGTATTTGTGAGCCTTTTTGATTTCTTTCTAAAATTTATTTCTAGTTTTATACCTTGGTGATCTGAGAAGTTGGTTGGTAGGATTTCAATATTTTGAAATTACTGAGGTTCTTTTTGTGGCCTAGTATGTGGTCTATTCTGGAAAATGTTCCATGTGCACTTGAGAAGAATGTGTATCCTGTTGCTTTTGGGTGTAGAGTTCTGTAGATGTCTGTTAGGTCCATCTGTTCTAGTGTGTTGTTCAGTGCCTCTGTGTCTTTACTTATTTTCTGTCTGGTTGATCTGTCCTCTGGAGTGAGTGGTGTGTTGAAGTCTCCTAAGATGAATGCATTGCTGTCTATTTCCTCCTTTAATTCTGTTAGTATTTGTCTCACATATGCTGGCGCTCCTGTGTTGGGTGCATATATATTTATAATGGTTATATCTTCTTGTTGGACTGACCCCTTTATCATTATGTAATGTCCTTCTTTATCTTTTGCTACTTTCTTCGTTTTGAAGTCTATTTTGTCTGATACAAGTACTGCAACACCTGCTTTTTTCTCTTTGTTGTTTGCATGAAATATCTTTTCCATCCCTTCACTTTTAGTCTGTGTATATCTTTGGATTTGAGGTGAGTTTCTTGTAGGCAGCATATAGATGGGTCTTGCTTTTTTATCCATTCTGTTACTCTGTGTCTTTTGATTGGTGCAT
>JAVSCE010009115.1:0-74943 GCA_032199065.1 Smutsia gigantea
TCAGAAAGTGACAATATTTGGAGATAGGATCTTTAAACAAGTACTTAAGATTATGAGGAAATTAGTGGGCTCTAATCCAACATGTTGGTGTCCTGATGAGAAGAGGTGATGATCTAATGAATAGGGAGGAGGTGGCCTTTTATAAATCAGGAAGAGAGGCCTCAGAAAAACAACCCTGCCAGCATCTTGATCTTGGACTTCCAGCCTCCAGAGCTCTGAGGAAATACACTTCCACGGCGGAGCCACCCAGTCCGAGGCATTTTGCGATGGCAGCTCTCACAAACGAGTACAGACACACGAAGAAAAGTCATGTTTGAAAGTCCCAGAAAGCTTTCTTAAAGGCAAGGGACATGTCCTGCTTCTCCTGCCCTCCCCGTTCCTGCAGCCTGTAGCCAGAAGGAAACGGCGGCTTTCTTGCTCCCTGGGTGACCGCAGGAAGGAAGGTTAGAGCGACATGATGGAAGGGCCAAGAGTCCCTGTCACTTGCTCTAGAGCCCATCCCGGCCCTGACTGGGTGGTTTCCGGACTTCTTGATTGCCAGGGAGAAATAAACCTGCTTTTTAAGTTAGTGTTATTTTGTGATTTTTCTATTTTTCATAAGCCTCACCCCAACAAATACACTCCAATATCTCCTTCAGGTTGGAATCATAATACCAAATTTTCTTAAAAATGAGAAATACCTGAATACCAAATATCCACAAATATCTTGCTTAGCTCAAAATATTAATCCTGTTTTTGATTCTCTTAAGTGTTTTAAACATCACGATTTAACATTATTTAAACATCACAACGTAACACATTTTAACATTTAAATGTCACAATTACTTTGAAATAAGAATTCCTTCTAAATTATGTTCATTTGCTATGGATCCTAGGGAAAGTATGTGATGCTACATAATGTTGGGGGTTAACACCCCATGCAATCTTTTGTGTAGCTTCTCAATGGGCCTGAGGGTGCCTAACAACCAGAAATTTGGCCAATCACTCATCAGCGTGCTTGTTGGTGACCACGATGGGCATGCTGGACTCTACCCATGGTCTGTCAGTGGAGACAAGGATGCCACAGGTTGGCGGTGAAGCCTATGTGTCCCCAGGCTGGCAGAGTGCCTGGTATGCACATGGGAATCTATAGTTTCCAACCAGATTCCTTGCTTTGCTTTTTTTTTTCTCTTATGACCTTTAACTACCTTCTCTGGCCAACTTCAAAGGTCTTTGAACTTGATAGAATCCTGAAATATTTTCACAAACTTCCTGCCGTGTAAGACCATGCTACTCTTACAGATATTAAAATGGTAGTTAAATCTGAATTTTGGGTTTCTCTCATGGCTTTATCTGATTGATGAGTCCCAGTTTTCTAGGACACACCTGGGTTTGAAACGCAATTTTGCCACCTTAGCTGCAGGATGCTAGGCAAGTGCCATGAGCCTCTATTTCTCATATGAAAATGCAGATAATACTAACACCTGTATCAAGGGGTCTAATTCTCACTACATCAGATAATGTATATATAGTCTTTATCACTGTGCCTGGAACAAAGCATTTAAAAAAATACAATCATGTGTTATTGTTACTATTCTCTTATATGAAAACGAACTCAGATGAATGAGTACTGTGAAAATGTGTATACGTGTTAAAGGTTAGATACAGACTTTCATACACTTTTCATTCCTCCCTAGTCTTGGGCTTCTACTGCCCAAACCCTGGGGAGAAGTGTTTGCTGTTGTTGGAGAAACTTTAGCAACATTAAAATGCCAAAGGCCGTCTGAGAAGTAAAGATGTTGCGAGTGTCTCAGTCTTTTCCTGAGCTGAAATTGTGTTGGAGGGAGAAGAGGGAAGGCAAGTGGGGTGCTGGGTGTTGGGGGACACTTAACAAAGAAGTGCAAAGGCATGAGTCCCATGACTCCTATTTCTCGGCTGGGCCAGGAGTCCCGTCTCTATCTCTACTTTCTCGCACCTCTCTTGTTCTATTAGTTAAATGCTGTTTCCTTCAAACCCATTGCATTTCTTCCTCCCTTGTTGCCCTGGAAACAGCTTCTCTTATCCAGCCAGGAGGGTTGCATTGATTTCTTTGCCTTCTTTCAAACTCTCTTTAAAAATAACAGCATCAAATGAAAAATCCTGCCTGCTAAGAAGTCTTCCTTCAAAAACTTGAACACTAACAAATATGGATATTCACTCAGTTTCCTTTCAGTAATAAATCAACTGTCCATTTTTAAAATTTGTGCATTGTTTCCTCTCTCTCTAGTCAAATTTAAGACTATGTCTATTTTTTGGTAACATCTAGTATATTTACTTGAATATATTCTTTTAGTACATTTTTATTAATGTTAAAATTAATTTGTGGCATCTGTCCCATCTCTCACGGATAGCTTCATCTAGAACCTTATGCTCAAACCCTCACTACACACAGCCCTGCCATATAAAAGAAGGACTCTATATCTTAGGTGTAAGCTACTTAGCTCAAGTAATATTTCACTGAGCAAAATTCTGGGGCAATTAAGCCTAATTTAAGGCCCAACATAGAATAACCTGAGCTTTGAAGAGTCTTAAAATAATTATATTTTGCATCTGGAATTGTTCCCAGAGATCAGTGAATTTCTAAATTCTTAGGGGATAATTAATTGCATCGAGGGGAAATTCTGTAGACAATGTTGCTTCCCATTTAAAAAAGGAAATAGGAAATTCCTCTAGAACATGATTGACTGATAAGGATTGCTATCTCTAGCTCCATTTGGACTATCACGAAGTACGCCTGCACACAGAACCTCTGGACTCTGCGGCGGACCCGCAGCAGTGCACTGGCTTTTCCACTCACGGAGACGTGCCGGTCTCTCCTTAGCTCATCTGCAGTCCAGGAGAAGGTGGAGGAAGTGCCTCCTTCACACCCCGACCTCTGCTCAGGGGACTGGGTTGCCTGTGGTGGTGAGTCAGGGGGGGCCCACATCAAGGAGACCTGTTCTTCTGAGTCCCTTCCTCTCTGGCTCCTAGATACCTCCTAGCTCCACCCATCCTGGCCTTCTTTCTCCTCCGCGTAACTCACTGCCTTAGCCCCTATATTTCCTAGATTCAGGACGAGGAAAGCAGGCCCTCGAGGTTGCCATCCTAATCTTTGGCTTGCCTTTAACTCAGCTGGTTCTTTGAATCTGGGGGTGGGCTAGGAGTGGGTACCCTGGGGTGGGGGAAGGAAACACACACCAAACAAACATAATACTTCAAAATATTACTCTGCCAAATGAATTTTATAACTTAGATCATTTCAGAGCTAGGAAAGTTACCAAATTTTTATTCCAGTTCTTTCATTTATTGATGGGGAAACCGAGGCCCAGCAGAGCTAAAGGACGCCTAAAGTCACCTAGCTAGTGGCAGAGGCAATACTAAAGCCTGTATCTCCATGCTTTCTGGCCAGTGTTATTTCCAGAATGGTGTGCTGCCTCTTATTTAAGAACTCAATTACTGTTTTAAAACTTCTTAACCAACCATAGATAATTTACACTGGTTTTCAGGTTATTAAGGAAAATGGTACAATCTTGCTACCTGTACCAGAACCTGAATACCCCAAACTGAACCGCATGTTTCCCAAACAATTCAGATAAGAGTAAGCCAGAGAGTTGGTTATTTGTCACCAAATTGAAGAAGTGGCTTAGTGGAAATGCTCCCTCTAGGTCAGTGTGTAATAAAGCAATGAATCATTAACCAATCATATTATGTCTCTCCTGGATGAAAAACTGCTACCAGAGCTCAATTTTTCTGAGCAAACTGGCAAGAAGTGCCAACGATGCTTTCCCTTCGCATGTAACAGAAGCTATTTCATTTTATACAGCCTCTTACTATTCCTTACTTCTTCCCAGTGTTCGGTGCCAGAAGCTTCTTTCGTTTACCTTAAATCTTTATGTGTCACATCCTGTCTGAACCTCAGGGTTTCTGGAAAAAAAGTGAAAATAAGAATCAAAGAGCTGGGCTTCCAGCAGACCTGTTATCTTTGCAATTTGCGTCCCTTTACTCTGGAAAAAGGCTGCTGTAGGTCAGTGCGCGTGTGCACCACTAGAGGGCACTTTGACACTTATTTTAGAATCGACATTCTTCTCCCGTCCCCGAGTTGCAGTCTGTATGGTTGTGCCCACACAAGTAGTATTTTGTCGTAGCTCTAAAGAAATTCTCTCCCTATTCCACAGAGGTGTGTGGCTGGCAGTCATCAGGTCGATTCAGATTCTACTGAGGAGAAAGGGCAGACATGCAGTGGGCTAAAAAATCAAGAAAGAAAACGAATAAACTTGCTAGAAGTACAAGGATCCAAAGAACTTGGGTGAACAGGTCTGAGGAATACTGTAGGGACTGAAAGAAGAGCAATGCATTTTAAAGGATTTAAGGTCACAACATTGTCCTACCTGCCTTGTCCCAGTGCTTTAAAAACAACTGAGGCCAGGACTTACGCGTTATGATTCCTTCCTTTAGACAGAAATGGATAATATTTGAAAGGACAGAGGGTGGGAATTGTCACCACGCACATACTTACTGAGAAACTCTCAACACAATGAAAATAAGGGCCTGGGAGTTGGAAATTTTGAAGAATGACCATTAAGCATCATTGAACTCTGTAAAAAAGAGGTACACTTCCTCACAGTGGCTCGGTGACCTTGAACGACCCAGCCTCGCCACTCTGATTGTCTGTGTCCATCCATTCTCTCCATCCCTTCCCACTTCAGAGCACAAGCCTCATCCTTGACCCCACTGGCTCCAGGAAAAATCTATTAGTTTCAACTTACATTCTTCTTGACAAGAATTCCATGCATCGTTCGCCATGCTGGGCATCAGGGTTAATTTTCAGTTACCACCTCTCCATCGACCCTGATTGGCATTCCCATTCCCAGAGACTGCTTCTCTTTTGGTGTCTTCCCATCTCCATACTTGTCTGTCCTGGCCTCTAGGTGAGACTTCTGGAAGTCAGGACACTTGCTTGTTATATTCTCTCATAATCCTAGAAGAGGGTCCTTTACACAAAATCGACTATTTTAAATTCGAAGTAAAAAAACGTAATGATCATCTAGTCTACCTTCCTATTAGAGCGTTAACATGGAATGCTCCTTGGCAGTTAGGATCCTATTAAGCTTCTGTATTTCCTTTGTGAAATGTTTAAAATAGAATTGCTAAAAACATTCATGTACGGGTTTTTACCTCACTGTAAGTTTCTCTTTCTCTGGGATAAATGTCCAGGCATGCATGCAACTACTGGGTGCACTGGATAGTTGCATGTGTGGGTTCTTATATCCTAGCGGTCAAACTGTTTTCTTGAGTGACTGTTCCATTTTTCATTCCCCCCAGCAGCGTACGAGTGATCCAGTTTCTCCACATCCTCAGAAGCATTTCCTGTCATTTCTCTTTTATTTTAGTCATTCTCATGGGTTTGCAGTGATCTCACTGTAGATTCAGTTTGCAATTCCCTCACGACTAATGATGCTGTGCTTAATGATTTACTAGGGGATTATAATCACTACACAATAAACAATTCTGCTCACCTGCGCCTGCTTTCTGCCAGGTCGGAGGGAAACAACGGAGAGCTTGAGATGGTATCACTGCTCCCTTCAGTGAAAAGGCCAAACTCTTGTACCTTTTGGGAGGTGGTGCTTTCTTTGGGAGGAACCCCACTTTAGAATATGGAAGGTCCAGGAACCTCCAATGAAGTGAATCGTAGGAAAGTTTCAGAAACTCTGAGGGGTTAGATATTTTACCCAGGGGCATATGCTTTGCCCACTCTAAAGACATTGCTCATGACACTGAGATGCTAACGCAACGTGGGCTGGTGAAAACCATCAGCGCATGTTGTCAGAATTCTTCACCATTTCGTTTTCAAGCTCAGATCCCAAATAAGATGGTTTAGTTTTTAAAATTGGCTCCATCGGCATGCACAGCAGTATAAAAATGTGTTCAAATGTTAATGCAAGCAATTGCTGTTAATTTCTTGTTTACCTTAATATGAAAGTGTGAAACCATTCCTTCAGCCAGCGCTTATTTCCCTGCCAGACAGATCTCTCTCCTGGCTCCTTCAGACCGTCCCTGCAGTAATTCCACCCTTCTCTTCACCCAGACTCATTCCTACTGAAATATACCCTTCATTCCCTTCATTTCTTCTGCACTCCCACTATCTTTATTTACTTACTTACAAAGCACTCCCCGCCCCCCACATTAAAACAAGTATAGTAAAACTTCTTTATAGTGATGAAGCATTAAAATGTAATCCAGACAGAATAATTGTTCTGTACTTTAATCTGTATCTTGTGTTTTTTCATAGGGATAAATTTTTTTCACTACAGTCCATTTTTTAAAATTGAGATATAATTTATACACCATAAAATTCACCATTTGAAAGTGTATCATTCAATGATTTTAAAAATATTCATAGGTTGTGTCATGTTCATGAAGGGACTGAGGGAGCTGATGACTTAAAGGCTTGTGGGATGGAATTTGAGGTAGGGAGCAGCCATTTTTGGTGTCCTAAAGGACGAAGAAATAAAGGAGAGCTTGTACAGGTGATAAAATCACGGGACGGTGTAGTGACCTCAATACCAAGGCAGAAATGCCGAAAAGGGGGAGCTCCCATCAGGGGAGGGCTGTGCCCTGGAAGAACCACAGTCCCGTGGGGGAGCCCAGTGTGTTCATGCCCAGAGCGAGCAGGGACGCCTTCAGCGTGAACATGCAGGGGAGCTCCGGGTTAGGGGCACGCCATCCCTCCCTCGCTGGGGAAGTCTGTCCCGGCCAGCAGATCTGCTCACTGCTGCTGGCACGACGGCTCCTCCTTCCCCAAGCCACTGCTCTGACTGTCTTTCCATCCCAAACGCCACCCCTAGTCTTTCCCATCTTTCATTTCCCACCCCACAGCCTCTCCGGAATGTTCCCCAAGGAGGCTGCCCGCAAGCAGCTCTGCAGGCACCCCTGGCATTTTCACGGATGTCTAACGATGTGGGCGTCACTGGGTGTTTGCCTGCGAGATGATCGCCAGCTGCTGGATGATCTGGATCTTGAAGCATAAATAATAACTCTGCCTCCCCTGGAACTGTCAGAATCTGCCATTATCAACATTTCCCTCCAAGTGACTTGTTAAAGGGTCTTCCCCAGGTATGTCAGTCGGCTGAGGGCTACTACAACAAAATGCCACAGGCTTAAACCCCAGACCTTTGTTTTCTCACAGTTCTGGAGGCTGGAAGTCCCAGATCGAAGTGCTGGCAGAGCGGGTTTCCAGTGAGCTCTCCCTTTCCATCTTGTCGTTGGCCACCGTCTCACTCTCGCGAATGCAGAGGGACAGTGGTCTTTGGTGTCTCTTCCCCTTCTGATAAGGACATCAGTCCTACCAGGTGAGGATCCCATCCTTATAATCTCAACTACAATCCCATTGGAGTTTTGGGGCTTCAGCTTATGCATTTCAGGGGCACAATTCAGTCCACAACTCTGGGGAAAGACAGAGGACGCCCGACATGGAATTAAGAGGATCTAGAAAATAAGACTTGACTTCCTCTCTCTTTGGCTCAAATATATAAATATATTTATAAATATATATAAATATAAATGAATAGTAGTCACAGAGAATATAGAATATAGAATAAATCAGTCATCTTCAGAAACTTCTCACATATCATAATTTTGACATACATTCAATTCC
Organism: Smutsia gigantea; assembly: GCA_032199065.1. NCBI lineage: Eukaryota > Metazoa > Chordata > Mammalia > Pholidota > Manidae > Smutsia > Smutsia gigantea. Next base: position 7,652 of record JAVSCE010009115.1, read on the forward strand.
TTGTATTTTTTTAGACTGATAGTTAAAAGTTTTCACCATAAATTTTAAGTTATTGCAAAAGTTAGGTTGTCTGGTCTTTTTAAATTGAAATTTAAAAAGAAAACTACGACATCATGTAATCAGAATCATTTAAAAAATAGAAGTTCTTTCAATGACTGCACATTTCAATTGCTCCTTCTTCTCCTCGAAAGTATATTTCAGTTCCACTTCCCCATAGAATTATATCTTATTGTGATAATACATTTTATGCTTCAGAGTATTTTACTAATGACCCTATTATATTTTTTCTTCAACAAAAAAATGAAATTAATTTTTTTAAAGTTCTATGACTAAAGGTTAAAGTGTTTAAAATAAATCTGGATTGGCTTATTATTAATTTATCATAATACAATTGATCAAATATCCATATTTTTATATACTTTGAAAAAGATAACTATGTATAAAAAGTAAAACTTTATTGGAAGTTCACCTATTAATAAGGTGTTTTCCCCCCAATTAGTTCACATATCTATGAATGGATATTCCTTTTTGAGCTCTGAGGTATGGTTAAACATTAATTCTGTTCCTATTCTTCCTTTAATTACATGAGTGTAAACACTGAAAAAACTAGCTCCTATCAAGCCAAATGAGAAATGATATACTTTTGTTAAAGCAAATGACTCGGTTTCTTGAACTCTGAAATATATGCTAAGAACTACATGGTGATCTCTCACCAAAAATTCTTTTTAGTGATTTATTTATGAGCTAACAAGTCCATTGGGTACCCCTTCACTTTTGCTGAAAACAATTTGGAAATTGAATTGCAAAACGTTTTTTACCCAGTTATGCAATTATTCAAATTATCCTTTTTCTGTTGGTCACCCTGAGAAGTTTGAACACCCTAGGACAATGGCCCCTCATAAGGTTGGGCATATGGGAGATGTAAGCCTTTTCTGGCTGTTTGGTTAAACTAGCCCTGCATTAGGATCTCCAGGCACTGGGTGGGGTTAGCAGCATGTTGCTATGTATATTTTCACTAGATTCTAGCAGTTACAACCAGCAGAGCTGACGTCCTGGGCTGCCAGTACCCGCTGTTCAAGAGATTTGGAGCTGGAACTCTTCGCAGACGTCCTGGGTGTTAGGGATGGGGTCAAAAGGTTGTTGGAATCATGTTTAGAAATAAGAGAAGCCCACAGAAAAGCTTGGTGCCTGACTGTGTCTAGCTGGCCAGCGATGCGGCCCCAGCTTGGTGACAGGCTGTCCAAGCCTGGAACCTGGCTGGCAACAGTCCCGGACCCCTGGCAGTATGGGCCCCTCTCTGTGGCCACTTATTTTGGGCTTTATGGATATTACCAGGAGTCAGGAGTAATGCCTGTCATTCTGAGACATCTAAACCCCCAGCATCAGGCATGTTTTCCTCCAGGGCAGAGGGCAAATGCAATTACATCTGTGACCAATTTGCACAGCTGGGGGTTGGTTCTCATGACAGAAACATTTATTTGAGATTCAAGTCTCCAGGGAGCTGAGGGAGCCATACAGGAAGGGAAGCCCGGCAAGCATTTACTGTCCAGGTTGGCTGGTCTGAGCCTGGAGAACAAAACCCAGCAACACAAAATGTCAACTTTGGCTCTTATAAGCTAAAAGTGAGACCACTCTCCATAAACCAGGAGATTTTTCCAGGCACAGGAGAGAATAAGCATATGCAATGCAGAAATGGTTACCACTGACCTTCTGCAAACTGCATGCAAAACGCACAGAGAACCAGAGGTAGGACCAGCCACTGGGAAATCAGACGTTCCAGTTCCAGCTCTACCCTTTCTTACTGCGGCATCTGGAACAAGTCTCCTCACGCAGGCGCTTTCTCTATTATGCAAGAGGAATCCATGATCTGGGAGCTGGAGCTTTTAGGAAACTAAAACATTGTTTGGGACTGGAAAAAAAAATATATATTGCCTCCCAATTCCAAAGAGGAAATTAGCAAACTGAAAAACAGTTGTCTATAGAAAATGTACTATGTCTTGTTCATTCACTTTTAAAATGTTTCATTTAAATTAAAATAAATGCGATTTTTAGTGAATTATGTGAAACATTTAATCAAAAAAATAAAAATATTAATTTTTAAATATATATTTAAACAGTCCATAATTTAAAAAGAGTTTATTGGGTTAGAGTTTCTCACTTTACAAGAATTTTCAAGTAGGCTCAATAATCGCTGAGAAATCATGGTTCATTAGGAATGATGTGTTATTCACAGTGAAAAGATTTTTTAAAGCAGATGATGCAACCGTGTCAATTTTTTAGAGTAAAAAATAAATTTAAAGTAGGTGCATTTTAATATGTTTGTATACGGTGTGGGATGGGACCTACAAAAGCCTTATATTGAAACTTACCTGTCTAGTCCTTCTCGGTAACAGGAAGCTATAGGGTGGATGATCTGTGAGGTCCCTTTCAACTTTAAAAATTCCATCACCCTCCATGGGACATTGGCAGAGGAACCATATCATACATTCTCAAAAAGGCTGAGCTAATCTCCTGGAGGCTAAGCTATGCCAGACAGGACTGTTAGTGTTGCAAACGCTGCAGATATTCTGGCTGGGAACAGGTGTCAGCATGCAGGTGTGTTTACCTGTGGCCAGCTTCCTGCGGTGCCAAGGAGCTACAAGGATCTTGTGCAAAACCCCAAAGAGTGAGTTAGAAAATATCAAATGACAGGCCCCTTATACAGGGAGGCTTATGTGTGAGACTGAACCATATGAAATTGCACATATGCGAGCTTCTTTGACTTACAAAAGCAGCAGTCCTCTTAAGGCTCAACCCAACACATGCAGGTTGAAATGCCAGCCAGGGGCCCTGACCTCCCAGTACTTGCAAGGACAGGCTGGACATAGAAGAGGATAAAAGTGATGTGGGGTTTTTCGGCTGGAAACTTCAATTTCATTTTAAAACATGAGCTCATCCATTCTCCCAGTCTCCCCGTGAGGAATCTGGGCTTAGAAACCTTGCCCTCCGTAGCAGGCCCTCTCTTTCCCCCTGAGCTCCGGGGAGCCAATCCTTTGGGTTTCTGGGCTGATGGTGGTTCCTTTGCCACCCTCCTGCTTAATCCCTTAGTTTTCTGGATGCCTTTTCTAGAGCTTCTTGACGGGAAGGAAAACCCTACAAAACCATGGAATAAGCAAGCCCAGAGGAAACAGCGCATTGGCTCTAACTCTACCCAGGATTCAGCATCAGGGCAGGGACTCAGGCTTGTGTACTGATTGCTTTCTTTTTTTAAAACAGCTTTTTGAGATATAATCCACATACCGTACAACTCACCTATTTGAAGTGGACAATTAAATGGCTTTTAGTATATTCACAGTTAGGCATCTATTATCACAATCAATTTTAAAACATTTTCATTACCCCTAAAAAGAAATTCCTCACATTCCTTAGCCATCACTCCCCATCCCCCTCCTCCCCACCCCTTCCAGACCTAGACAACCAATGATTTACTTTCTGTCTCTGTAGATTTGCCTCCTCTGGGTATTCCATATAAATGGACTCATATGATATGTGACCCTTTGGGACTGACTGTGTGTCCTTTTAAAGAACCGTCAATGTTGTAACATGTATCAGTACTTTAAGAAGATTTTCCATTGTTGCTAAAAAATATTCCACTATATAGCAATACTATATTATGCTTATCTATTTGTTGAGATAGTTAATTTCTTAATTTTGACTGGACTAAGGGATGGCCAGACAGCTGATGAAGCATTATTTCTGGAGGCATCAGTGGAGGTCTTTCCAGAAGGCACTGGCCCTTGGATCAGCAGACTGAGGCGGGACGACCCACCCTTACCAGTGTGGGCAGGCGTCCTGCAGCCCAGAGAGCCTGAATCAGACAAAAAGAGGCAGGAAGGCGAACTGCCCCTCTTTTAAGCTGGGACGCCCATCCTTTCCACACAGGTAAGATGTGGAAGACAGTCGTCTTACCTATACTAAGTCTTGTGAACTGTGAACATGGGATGGCTTTCCATTTTTTTTAGGTCTCAATTGCTTTCAACATTTTGTACTTTTCAGAGTATGGGTTTTATCCTTTTCTGTTAAATTTATTCCTAAGTATTTTAATCTTTTAAATACTATGATAAATGAAATTCTTTTCTTAATTTCATTTTTGGGTTGCTTATTACTACTACATAAACATACAATTGATTGTTATATTAATCTTTTATCCCGCAAACTTGCTGAACTCATTTATTATTCTTAATAGATTCTTGGTGGATTCCTTAGGATTGCTATATCCAAGATTGTGTCATCTGGAAACAGAGACAGTTTACCTTTTTCCTTTCTAATCTGGATTCCTTTATTTCATTTTTGCCTAATTGCCCTACCTAAGGTATCATCTCAGTGGTCAGTCTAAGAGGCTGAATTTCTGTTACCAGCTGTCTTACCCAGGTTGAATTAGGTGCTTCACCTCCCTTAAGTAGGTAGTTAAGACAATATTAGCCGCCACTCTACTCAAGAGATACACACTTCCCAGGTTCTATTTCAACAGAGCAATCCAAACCTCAGGCACCAATTAGGCATGCACTCGGCCAGGTTACTCACTGTTACCAGATGGGGAGCTGGGACACCAGGAAAGAAAGAGAAGTGGATCGTCTTTGGACATGGAACCCTCTCTGTCTGGACTAATGCCCATGGGCCCTCATCCAGAGATGGATATGGAGGAGCTCCCAGAGGAAGACTGACTCATTCACAGACAGAACTGCAGCTGTGGCCCAGACAGACGTCCCAGCTCCTTCTCACCCTCCACACCGCCCACTGCAGGTTGACATAGAAAAGAAAATGAGTGGCTTTTCAATCTACCAACAAAGTAAGCAGTTCTTTTTGTAGACTTGGAGTCAACAAGTTCTTAAGCCACCCTAATTAAGGAGGAAATCTCCAAGTCAGGCATGTTTTTCTGCTGTTTGCAAGCACTCTGGGCCTCTCACATGTCTCTGATCGGCGGGGGTAGGGAAGATGTCTAAAGAGTTCTCTGAGTTTGGACATATTTGTGGGGGCTGTTTGCCATGAGGTGGAGACAGACCCTTATCCCTCACTGGGGACATCACGGAACTCATGACTTCAGAAATGAGTTGAAATAAACATCTTGGTTCATGGGCAAACTGCAAAGCAGGCTTTGTGTGGGAGCCTGCAAAGGTGGAAGAACTATTCTAAGGTTGCCAGAGCCTGAGAATAAACTGGCTTTGATGAGGCTTGTGGACACAATCCAGTTCTTAGCAAAATCCACCCCAAACCCCCTGAAGTGCACCATTGAGAAAATGGCTTGAAAATAGGTTGACTGACATGGGGAGCAACATTTGTAGAATGGCTTTAATGAGCCAAAACCTGTGGTTTGAGATGCCTCTGTTTCGGAGTGCCACTGCCTGGCTTTGCCAGCAGATGTGAAATTTGTGCTGGAGCAAACTCAGAGGGACAACAAGTGGGGCTTATGCAAACGCTAAGCCAGTGAGTTGCATTCACATTCCAGTCCAGAACATTCACTCAGTATGAGAGAAGATATATCTGAGCTGAAGGGGAACTGTTCCTAGTTCTGAATGCACAGTGGGGCTGGGTGCGGAGGGGCGGGTTGTGTGCAGAAGGAAATCTCTCAGATCTCCAGCAGGGATTGTTCTTCTTGGCCGGGCCTCTCTGTTGACTCCCAGGAAGGGGGGTGGCAGTGGCTGTTTGCTGTACAGTCTGGTCCTGATTATTCAGGCGCTGATTATCCATTTCATGGATTCACTGGCCTTTGCCTCTCCTCCTTTTTAAAGGTCTCCTGACTTTTGGAGATGCTGCTGCTCAGCTGATACCAAAGAGTAGAAGGAATGAAAAGAAAATAAAAGTACTGTTAGCACTTATTAACCATTCCTATAAACCATCTGATCAAGGACAGGGGGCCAACGGCCTGGCAAAAATAGAACTTGGGACTTGTTGGGAGTTTCCTTCTCTGTTCTCTACATGCGGTGCCCAAGGCCCCTCCTGCCACTGGCCCTTCCTGGCAGAGTCAGTGAGCAGAGCTCTGCAAGGAAGTGCTCATAAGAGAAGACAAGGGGAGGGAGCCCGGCTGGGCTCACAGTAGGGAATGTTGACTGCAGAGAGAGTCAAGCAAGGAAACACACCCTGAAGAAACATCTGGGCTCTCACAGGCTTTGCCTACAGCTGCCTCTGTGTCGCCAGGGGGATGCCATCCAGCTCCTAGACCATCAAAAGAGGCCAAACGCTTTGTAGTGAGGATAAGGTCAGTAACAAATGCCAGGGGGAAGAAGCAAAATCCTGTGCTGTGAGGACCTTTGGTGGGGCCAGACCCTGTGAAAATGAACACATTACACCATGGGGAAAGCCGGATTCGCCATCAGGGAGGAAAGTAGGGTGACCTTTCAAGGAGTTAGAGGCAGAAGAGTTTTGAAAAGAGTGACTTCAAAAAAGTTCCTGAAAAGGGAGTAACTCTTTTGTATCAATACACTTAGGCTCAGGACCCAGGAACACCATTACTTTGAATTGTAATCTCTTCATTAACTTTTCTCATTTTCTTTTGTTAGTGATCATCTATATTTTTTAAGTGCATACAATGCATGAAATACAATATCAGTTATACTTGAAATTTGTAATTAGGACTTTTAAATAGTTGGAACCGAGTTTTTCTAAGATAGTTCTTCCCTAAGATATTATACTTGTCCTTTCCACTAACCCCACCCCTTACTTCAAAGTTAAAGAGTTGCTGAAATTGAAACAGAACAGGAATTATATTTCAGTCTTAAGTCTTTAACTTTGCTCTTGATTTTTTTTTCCCTTTGTCATCCAATAAGAAAGTTCAAGGCTTTTGGTTCAAATATCTTGGATTTGTACTGTTGAGGCTGACAGAAGCACCCACCAAGCTAAGGTTTGCTGTAAACCAGAACAACTGCTCCTAAGAACCCACTCCGCCCCACACGTCCAGGCTGCTGCAGGAGAAACAATAGCTTGACAATAAAAAATAGTCCTTACACTTCTTCGATCCCAGTTGACTTGGAGATTCTAATAAAATATATGGACCTTCTTCTCTGGAAAGTCTCTGAGAAAGCACAGATTTCCTAAAGCTATTCTACCCTGGTTAGCATCTCCTGAAGCAGACACTGGTCTACAGCTACATCCTTGGGAAATAAGCTCTAAGGAGAATTTTAAAAGTCCTTTCTTTATAGCTAACACAAAGACACCGGGGGCTGCCAAAAAATTAGGAAAGGAAGGCAATGGGGAACTCAGAGGACCCAGAAGTGCAAAAAGTAAAAATAAATAAGACTCACTGAGAAAAATGCCAAGAGAAATTTGTGGAAATGTGTGGGAGTTTATCCTGTTTTGGTTTTAGTGCATCCACGGAGGGAGGTCCCCCAAACGAAAATGGTCTGCAAAATTGCTGTTGGGAAGCTATGCAACGGTGCCAGCCAGCACAGTTTGAAGCAAACATGTGAGAGGATGACTGGGAGGAGAAGTCTGTATTCAAAAGACCCCAGCAGGAGATGCTCTGTGACAGAATCAGACTTGACAGGCCGAAGCATTTACTTCTGCTGTCATCTCTAAACGGAACTGTTGGACAACACATTTAGTATGCTCTTGAGATGCCACCGTGCGTCAAAGGAAGAGAACAGGCATATGTTCAAGCCGTAGGGAGAACCAGCACCGAGAGTGGTCAAAATGATTCAGACTTCTTTTGTATTCCTAAGAAAACAAGGACAGCTCTCCCCTGCTGTGGAATGGCTTGGTTAAACACAGGTTGATTAAATATGCAGTGGCGGTGCCTCGTATATTTAGACAAACTGTACCTTGGGGGCTTGCCATAGGACCAGTCACTGGCTTAGCAATAGCATATATGAAAGGGGTTTACGTATCTCTGGTCAAGCAGTTTGAAACAGATAGATTAGTGTGGAGGAATCTGTATGTTTCCTAAACTAATAGCAAATGAATCAAGTGCTACAAACATCTATGCCTTGCTCTGAGTGCAGTGTGTTGCTGTGGTGGTAGAGATAAAATTCACAGAAACATTACTGTGAGTGTTCGGTGACAGCACCATTTCACATTTGTATATGATTGATAACCTGCCTTGACTGGGAATAGAACATGTTATGTAGAGATTATTCAGAACGAACGATGAGAGATCTGGCCAATATGGCCTTATAAATGCATTCCCTGAGGTTACCCTTCTCCTCTAAACACATAGCAATAATGTATAAAATAGGAAAATACAAAATACAAAATATGTAAATATGAAAACGAAATTAGGAAGTCGCTGTGCTGTGCCTTGTGAAGAGTGATGCTAGCTGCTGTAACAGATAAAATCCGGAATCTCTGTGGTGTAATACAGGACAGGTTTATTTCTTACTCATGCAAATTTCAACCAGATGCCCAGCAGGCGCCTTCCATGCAGGGATTCTGGGACCCAGGCTCCTTCCACTGTGTGGCTCCTCCATCTCTCAGGAGTCTTTCATGTGCAGCCAATGACCAGGAGAAAAAGCAACTGTGGAACATGACGTGGGAGATTTTCTGAGACAGGCCTAGAGATGTCATATATCACTTGTGCCCACATTCCTCAGCCATAACTCAGTCAGAGAGCCATACCTAATTGCAAAGGAGGTTAGAATGTACTCTAGTTTTGTGCCCTGGAACACAGGAAGCAGATTTCAGCAAACTCAAAAATGTCTTCCTACGCAGTCAGGCATCTCTATGGTTCACACATCTCTTTGGAAATGCAAGGCTCCATAGACCCACGGCAGGAGAAAAACACAGAGCAATAAGCAGGAAGTAGTCATTGGCCACTGCAGTGTGGGTCAGAAGCATAAAGGGTGGTGAGAAGATTCAGCTCCTGTAAGGGAAGTAGGTTAACAGCGTTTCACGTAAATTCAGAGGCTGGAGATAGGCTCATTGCTAGGAATCAGGGGAGGGCTCTCTGATGCAAGAAAAAAACAGTGAAAAATGCTGCCCGGCGGAACCATGTATAAAATGCTGTGTCTCGGGAGGTGGATGGACAAAGACACAGCCTGTTAATCAGAGATTGAGACAAACTTCCATCTGTATCTGTGATTTCACCAGTATCATCAGAGGGTAGGAGTGGCTCATTCAGACTTGGTGATGAAGGAGGATGGAGGCAACTGCAAACCCCTTGGACAGAGAGGAGTCAGCACAGAATGATACAGGGAAAAAAGTCAAAGACAATATTAGCTTGCAAATCAAATGCCAAAGCACATTGAGGGATATAATACTGAACAAATGAAAAAAAAGCACAACAAAAACAGCTTCCAAAGTTAACAGAAAATAAGAGTTGATTCTGGAGAAACTTGTAAAAGACATTCTGAAAAGACCTTAAGATGGGTATATTTGAAGTGCTCAGAGAGATAAAGAAATTATCCATGGAATAGAGTAAGAGATTGTATTTCTAAAAATTAGGCAAATATAAACGAAAAAGGAATCCATTATAAATCTTAGAAATGAAAGATTAAGCAAAAATTGTCAATGAAAAATTTTAAATATTGGGATTTTTCAAAAAAGTGAAATGACTAAAGAACTAAGGATGCATTCAAGGGGTCAAAATAAATCTGTCAATTAAAACTAGGAAAGTTTGAAAACAAAAAAGTTAAGATTTAACTCAATAACCTTGAAAATAAAAAAGTTAAGATTTAATTCTAGAGGCTAGAAAAACAAAAACAGAGGGGGAAAAAAAAGCCAGCAGAGGAAAGGAAATCATCATAAGAATGTGAGGGAAGTGACTGTTCTACCACCAGGTCCTGCCTTTTAAACAAAAGGGGTGTGTTTCCTTCTCTGTTCTGCTGGCTGGACCGTGGAGATGGTGGTGAGACCTGGAGGAATATCAGAGAGCGTGAGATAGAAGCTATGAGTGGAGGGCAGGAGGAGATGGACTCTGGGTCCTGACACCATGAAGCCACCAGACCCACTTACTCTATTTAAACTATAGGAGAGAGAAGTGCATCTCTACAGTGGTTAGTTTCCTGTTCTTTTGGCCTCTGTAAGCCCCACATGCACAAAGCTACATCCAAAGCAATAAAATTATGAAGATCCAATTCAGCAATATAAACTAGGAGGGAGGATGGTATGCTGTTTATTTTGTTGTTCCCTTTTAAACTGTACCATTGATGTGAATTTCTAGTGCCCTCAAGGATGGCTTTTGTATGCAGAAATAATTATTTGGGTTTATTTGTTAAGACTAAATATTCAATTGTTCACACTATTATTCCAAAGTGCAGAGAATTCTATCATTTTATTTTTATGTCAGACTCTTTTTTTAATGACTTTTAAGAGAATTTTGAATATTTATTCTCTTCTGCAAATGTAAAATACCTTCGCAATAGACTATGTTGCTTTAATAAGCCAACATTTATAAATATGTTATATTCTATTTCCTTCCTAAGTACTTTGAGGGTTAGACAGAAACAAAGCTGTCTTAAACATTTAAATGCCTCTTCAGAAATAAATATGTTAAAATGAACTTAAAAGAATTGCAGAACTTAAGTTTTAAATAAAAATGTCCCCAATATATAAAATGCTAAATGCATGTAGATAATTTCTCTTCCTCTTCCTCCTCCTTTTTTTCTTTTCTGGGTAAAACTTCAAATATACATGAGTAAGAAAGAATACCAGTCACCCAGATTCAGCAATAATTAAGGTTTTGTTTTCTCCCTTTTTCTTCATCTATTTCTATGTTTCCCCCTTTTCTTTCTTTGGCTAACATATTTGCAAAACAAATTCCAGACATCCTAACACCCTGCGCACTTCAATACACCTTTCTATAACATGGACATTTTCTTAAAGACCCCAATACCATTATTACCCGCAGCAAAATTTGCAGTAATTTTTTTTCATATCACCCAACTCCAAGTCCATAATCATGGCTGCCCAATAATATTAAAAAATTCCTTTTACAGTTACTTTGGCTTAATCAGGATTGAAGCAAGGTCACACATTGCATTTGATTGTTATGCCTCTTAAGTCACCTGTAACCTGGAGTAGTCCTCTCCCTTTTCCTTCCCTATAGGAACTGGGTCAGTTGTCTTACAGAATATTTTATATCCTAGATTTTCCTGTTTGCTTCCTGGTATCCTTTAACAGGTTCCTCTGTCTCTTCGTATTTCCTGTAAATGGAAGTTATCTCTGGAATCTTTAGATTAAACTTTTAAAAACAGCATTATGCAGATATCATTCACACACCATACAATTCACCTGCTTAAAATGTACAATTCAATCATTTTTAGCATATTCACACATTCATCCATCAAATCAATGTAACATGTTGTATTGCTCCCAAAAGAAACACTACATTCATTAGTAGTTATTCTGCATTCCCACCCTGCACCCCCAGACCCCTCTGTTTAGATGAATTTGCCTATTCTGTACATCATATAAATAGAATCATATAGTATGTCAAGTTTAGGACTGGTTTATTTCATTTAGAATAGTGTTTTCAAGGTTATCCATGTTGTGGCCTGTATCAGGACTCCATTCTTTTTTATTGCTGAATAATATTCTATTGCATGGATATGCCACCTGTTCTTTATTCATTCATCAGTTCAAGGACATCTGGGCTGTTTGCCAAACATAAATGTTCATTTTTTTTGTGAATGAGTCACCTTAAGAACAAGTTTTTAATATGGAATATTTCAAACATAAGCAAAAGTAGAGAATGATACAATGAATTCCATGTGCTTATCTCCCAGCTCAATAATTGCTTTATCTTTTTTCTTTACATCATCAACCATTACCTCAACCATTCACAATGATTTTGAAGCAAATCCCAGATTTTATATGATTTCATCTGACAATATTTCAATTGTGTCTCTAAAGACAAGGATTCTCCTTTTTAAGCACAATTACAGTATCACCGTCAGAACCTGAAAACTCCAACTACATTTCCTGAATATCATCAATGTTCCTATTTTCCCGGTTGTCTCTAAATGTGCTGATTTTAGTGTGTTTTTTTGTGTTTTGTTTTAGTTTGTTTGAAATAGGATCCAAAAAAGGTCTGCACATTACCATTGATGAATAATAATTTCTGAAGTCTCTTTTAATGTAAAATTTCTCCCTCCTTACACTTCTGGTCTTGTTATGATTGTTAAAAACAAAACAAAACTGGGCCCCTTGTCTTGAGTTTCCCTTAGTCTGAACGGCACCCTCATGATGGCAATGAGCGCGTTCCTCTCTGCCTTTCATATTTCCTGTAAGATACAGGAGCTTGGACAGATTCTGGTTTGGCTTCTTGGGCAAGTCTGTTTTCAAGGTGGTGTGGAATACTTCCAGGGAGAGGCATCTAATGTCCCTCTTTTGACATTATCAGTCATCGTTGATCATTGCCTAAGGACACTAATTCATTAGGGGTTTCAAACTGTGATAGTTCCATTATTCCTTCTTCATTTATTAGCTGGATTGCTTCAGTAAAGAGAAACCTCCTGTTAAATACTTGGTGACCCTGAGATACAGTTCCTATAGAAAAGGCGAAGAAAAAAAGCTTGATTTTTTTTTTCTCATCACTGACAAGTTTTCAAAATGGTGTATTCGTTCCCTATAGCCTTTAAAGAACAGCAGTGAGTTGCTGTTTTGGATTATTATGAAACAATGGATTTAGACATATTCTGTGTTTGAATAAACGTGTTCTATGTGTTTAAATCCATTGTAATTATTACCTTTATTGAGCTACAATTTGTCCCTCTTTGCCCCATAAAAGAGCTCCCAGGTCTTTTTGACACAATCCCAGTAGTTTCTGATACCTTTCTTGCTTTTTGGCATGACAAGATGTTCTAGGATCATATTGTACTTTGCTAGCACCAGACCTGGAGTGAGTCATTTCTTCAAGGCGCCCCGTTTTGTTCTGGCGGGAAGTGATGTTTTGGGAACATGCTCTTAATATGACCTTTAGGAGCTTAATAGTGATACAATCTCTGAGGGCTTCAATGAAATATTTTGAATGACCAAAGAGAAAAACACTTATTTTAAATCTGGCTAATTTATTCTCTGTTTCTCATTTGTAAAATGCAGATTATAATAATCCTGCTCCTAGGTTTGTGGTGTAGGTTAAACAAGCCAATACATGAAATGTATCTAAAAGTATGCCTGTGATATTCAGCACTTAATAAATAAATGCTAATGATGACTTAACACCTAGCCTCAGTTTAATATTCCTATTTCAGTAGATGGTGATTTATTTTAAGATCAAAATATTATTCTCTTAACAATGCATAGATCCCCTCAATTATTTACACTGACACCCCAATTTCCTTAACCTGATTTGAGCATTCACACTTCCAGGCAGCAGGGTTTAATTAAGGAAGCCAGGAGAAAGAGCAACGAGCTCCAGAGTTATTTTTTGCTTCTTGGAAGGCCATCTGCTGCCGTGACCCATTTCACAACATGCAAACTCATCAGCCAAATGTGATTTCCCTTCGATCAGTGGCCCAGTAAAGATAATTACGTGGCTAATTTTAAATTTCAAATGGTCAGCTCGGGTTAAAGAATGCCCATTCATCAGTCAAGATTCTACAATTCACTGAGGAACCAGAGGGTCCATCTGCCAGGATTTTGACAGAGTAGTGGGAAACAACTGGCATACAATGAACAGAGATAGTCGCAAATTGTTCCCTCAGCTGATTTTCGTGTGTGTGTGTTGGAAAGAGCAAACTGACACAGCAGGGAATGGAAATTTACCTTCACAAACTTAGTCTTTTCAAGACTGGACTGATTTCTTTAAAAGGAAAGGGCCAGTCGATCCTTGAATAAATTTTACATTAAAAATAAATTAATTTGTGACAACTGTTTTAAAATTTTCCCTAGAAAAGAATATCAGTGTGTCGTTGGACTAGACAATGTACCACAAATTGCTTTGCATGATAATATTAGGATCACTGATAAAATTGGCCTATGACTGTAGATGAAAGTATTATGTCCATGTTAAGTTTCCTGAATTTGATAACTGCTTTGTTCTGAGGAAATACACACTCAGTAAAAGAAGTAAAAGGACATGATTTCTGCAAAGTACTCTCAGTAATTCAGAAAAAAATTAATGTGTGTGCGTGTGTGCAGAGTACACATAGGCCAAGTGCTCAAATGTGGCAAAATGATAGAAACTGGTGAAGACTGGTGAATATGGAAACAAGGGCTAGGGGATTTTTAAAAAAATTTCACTCTTGAAATTCTTCTGTAAGTTTAAGATTATTTCAAAATAAAATGTTAAAAAAGTTAATTAAAAAAATACTGTAAATGAGTTCAAAAGCCCAGGCCAAAAACTAAGTACCATTAGAGGCTACTCAGAAGTCAAATTAATTACCAACTCATACACAAGTGGGTTACTTAAGCATGATCATGTGAAGGTAACCATCTGAGCTAAGCATTAAGAGAACCATCAGTGCTTTGATTCTCCCCTGGTAACAGTACCCTATCTACAAATTGCCACCATACAATTCTTCCAAGACAATCCCCCAGGTGATTTAAGTTTACCAATCCTAAAAACCGGTGGGAATAGCATCTTCTAGTGATTTAGAGGCCTGGTGTGAGAGCGGGGGAGGTAGCTCACCGCCTGAAAGTCAGCTCTGCAGTGGGAGCTTGTTCTCTAAGACCTGAAGGTCTTGGCTTCTGAGAAAGTGAAACAGGTCCCTGGACAGTGTAGAAGAGTTCCTGGGTAAAGAGGTGAGAACGCAGACTATGTGGATATCCAAGGAAATGAGAAGAGCTGGCCCAGGAGGAGGCCTGTTTGCAAAGCCTGCTGCAACATCAGGTGGAGAAACTTAACTTGTGATGTCACACAACAGTTGGCCCCGAAGTCAGAGACTTAAGCATCTTGGTCTTCATTTGTCAGAAGACCCTTTTCCTTTTTTATCCAGCATCCCAAACTTCACTGCTGTCCATGAAAATATATCTGCTTTGCATTATTTTAAAAAGCCAACCCAACATGCTACCACCCAAACCTCTCCCTGGATGCCCCCTTCTCTAAGGCGGCACAAAGCACTATCCTCCACACTGGGTGTCTTGCCAGTGGGTTTCAGCTCTGGACTAATTCACTATGGATTCACTGAGACAGAAAAAATGACAGTGGAATGTTCTTGGGGTGAAAAGGTTTATACCTAGCTTTATTCCCAAGGTGACAGGTCAATCACTAGACCCCCATCCACTCAGAGCGAGTCTGCATGCAGCAAGCCAGTCTCTGCCTCTGGGCCTCTCTACCCGCAGCCCTCTCAGCCTCTGTCCCCGGCCCTGCCACCACTCCGGCCTCTGTTCTGCTCTCCCGCAGCCTTGCAGCCGTGCCCCCATGTCACGCAGAGCACTGGGCGGAGCTCTTTATATAGAGTCAGTAATAATATATTGCCCACACATGTGCAGTGGGCGAGCCAACCAGGGCCAGGTGTCTGGCTGTAAGAACCTTCACTTTCTCCACACTGGGTCTTGCGTTTTTGCCCCTGCAGTTGCCTAGGCCACTGAGGGAACCCCTGTGAAGGCTGGAAGGTCTTTCTTCTCTGATTCCTGCAGGCAGAGCTGGCGTTTCCTCCTCCTCTACCTCAGGAAGGAGCCATGCTCCAGAACGCTGCATGCTGTACCCACATTTGCATGGCTTTCACTTTCTCAGAAGACTGTGTCCCTTGGTCACTGAGCCTCAGGTAGTAAGAAGGGTCAGTTACCTCTTAGTGTAAAGAGCAAACACCCAGAGCCATCTTCCTTGGACCAAGTGAGCAAACAGGCAAATAAGGCTCAGTTTTAACCAGGTTCCCAAAGACAGGGACTCTGTCTTACTTGTTTTTGTAAAATACATGCATGGCCCAAAGTAGTTACTCAATAAAGGTATCTCAGCTAAATGAATGAATGAAACTAAGGAGCTAAGGATTGGTAACAAGGAAGACCGACATGAACAAGCTAGAAAAGCACACAGTCCTGATTAGTCTGGTTCTAGGAATGTGGGAAACCAGAAGACCCCGAACAGGCACCGTACATCTTGGTCCATGCGATGGCATATTGTCGGGTAATGAATGAGGACCATATCCTCCAAAATTCTTCTAGAAGGTCTAGAAGAAATACTTTAATAAGCCCTTTGAGGTAGTAGGTGAGAACCCCGAGAAGGCTGGTGTGGGCACAGTTCCCAGTATAAAGCGAGGGAGAAGGGCTTTACTTATAAACCCAGAATGGGGAGGGGAGGAGAAGAAGGCGTGGTAGAGGAGCCCTTGTCAGATCGTCCTGTGCTGCTGTGTGAGTCAAATCTACAAAACAATTAGAGACACTTGCTGTGGTTGAACTTCTTGTTGAAACAAGACAAGAGGCGTCTTGGCAGCTGAATAAGGTGATGCAGAACAGAGGCAGCAGGTCTGGCGGTGAGAATATTGAGGATGAGAGATGTAGGAGGAGCAAGGTGCAAGAATTTGCAGGAATTATGAAGAGGGCTTTGGATTATCTTTGGCCGTAGGCTTCGGGTTAGACAAGTTTATCAGATCTCCAGGCAGCAGTAGGCTGGGAGACTGCTGGCATCTTGATTGCATGAGTGGGCTGCGAAAAATTACATTCTTAGAGGAAAGTCGAATGAACCTGTGGCTGGGTCTTTCCGTGTGCTGGGTATTGGTACTTAGTTCATTGAATTAACATTCATTGACATCTCGCCATCCATTGGGTTCTTGAGACTATAGCAAGCAAGGGAGATTCAAATAGAATAATAATATTAAGACAATAATAATATACATAACACAATAATAAAATACAATATTACTAGCATGTATTAATAAGATTTATGTACACACACACACACAACACATTTTTTTTCCTCTGGACACTTACAATCTAGTAGTATGGATAAGACAAGCTCACTACTAATAATAGTGCAAAGAAATATCTACGTACCCTGAGATACAAAGGACACAATAAAGGCTCAAACGAAGAAGGAACTTCAGGCTGGAAAGGATTCGTGAAGAAGGTGACTTCTGAGTTAAGCCGGACAATGAAGCCTGCATAGGGTTTCAACAGGCAGAGGTTTTAAGTGAGGGCATTTCAAGTGTTTGGGATAGCAAGAGGAACAAAATGGATATGAGAAGAGGCACATTGTTTTGGGAGAAAGCAGGGCAGGTCTGTCTGGCTGAATGGAAGGGACACAGCTTCTCTCTTTGGGTTCTTGATCCCAGGAGCCTAGCCATCAAACAATCCCTATTCTCAGAAGAGTCCAACCACGTTTTTGTCAAATTATGACTAACACGTAATAGTGGCTGAGCTTATTATTCACTTTGGGACTGATCTGCACCTGGTGCTTTTATTTTTGGCTCATTTCGTTGGTGTCCTTCAAGCTAAGGTTGAAGACAAGCTCAGCTTAGATTTGTTACCTAACAGAGTTTAATGAGGGGGATGGATCAAACACCCCCCCTGAAGTACCCCCTGAGGACTTCAAATATTGACTGGTTTCCACCAAATGAAGCCAACCCTTCATTCATTCATCAAATATTTCTTGCGTTTATTTGTTGGGTATGATTGTTCTAGGTTATGTAGAAGGCGGTGTATTAACAGTAGTTCACAGTTTATATAGAGAGCCTATGTGATTCCCATACCCTAACTACATGCCCTGACCTTTTGGGTTTAATTTATCTCTATCTTTGAGTTTCCAGGTATTCTAAGATTTTGGTGCAGAGACAATTTTCCTCCTTCGCCGTGATATACCAATACCTTAGACCCACAGCAACTGACATGGCTTCCACCAGGCAAAAGGGAAGCATTTTGTCTTCACTGCTGCAGAAATTCTGCTGGAGAAAATCAGCCGAGTATCAAAGCAGGTTTACCATCTGATCTTTCTGCCATATGTACCAAATGAGCGGTTGCTCCTTTGGGCTTTATGATGGTGCCAGGATTCAGCAAATGTGGCCAAAGGCCCCCTAATCAAGTTGGCAGGTTGAGGCCAGAGGAGTAGCTCTCTCTTTATACTTACAGCTAGCATGCCCCAGTTTCCTACCCCAGACCTGTGAGCACCAAGGGCCTGTCTTCGGAAAGCTGGAAGTTGGGCCTAGAGCCTTATTTGTTTCCTTGCAAGTTTATATTCCCAACTGAGTGGTGAAATCTGCTCAAAGTCCAGCCTGCTGCAGCTCCAGCTTTTGTTTTATGAACTCAGACGGTCTGTGTGTTTCTGGAAATGATTCTTCCGGAAACCAACATGAGCAGCCTACTCTGTAGTACATGCTTTGCTTTCAAAAGCCTCATTACTTTAAAGCATTTCCTCAAGATCCCTTTGATGTAGCCCTTTTTTGGAATCCTTTGGTTGTGCAGAAACATAAGCCTCAGCAAACAGAAACTGAAAAAGTTCTGAGTTGCCTAATTTCAGATGTAATTTTACGTTGGTTCTAACAGGGTTTCCTCCTTGTTGCTGGGATAGGGTTGACCCTGCCAAGCTTGGGGTCTACAGTCTTTGGATTTTCAAATGCTTTCTCCCATCCCCACAGCACTCTTGGGCATCTTTTCTGAAAGATGTGTGTTTGACCGTGAGCTTCATGATGCCGGGATCTTGCTGCATGAATAAGTGAATGAATAAACGTTCGTTACCAAGCGTGAATCAGCTATAATTTTAAACATTTCAATTCAATTCATTTCAACTCAATTCAATTCAATTTTAATTTCTACAAACTGGTCAAAGAATGGGAAACTGGACGGAGTGACCACACTTTGACTCCACAGGGGTCCAGACCTGTGGGGAAGATTCTGCCGGAGGATCAGCTCCGGGTCTCTATCACCAGCCAAGCATATAGACTCTCGGCTACGGGAAAGCTGAGACAGCCTTTGCGCTGAGAATGTGCAATTCTAAATCAGTTTTTCAAATTAAAGAATTTATAACTCTATGGTTTCTGTGGTGGGAAGTGAAAGAGGATGCTGATCTTTTACAAAGGACAGTTCAGTACTAAAAATGGGAAAACAGCGAGGTAATCCAGTCTTTTCAATGACATAGGAACATGTGGACATCAGATGGCAGTCTGTCCCAGGCACATCCCCTGCCCAGTGACATTTCTGTCTACTGCAGGTTTTAAAACGAGGCTATTTCAGTAGGAGGTTCACACAGCCCCAGACAAGCATAATTAAAATTCCACAGGAAAGCCTCATTAACGCCTAACCACAGGAAGGGGCAGAGTTGGGAGAGAGCTGTATTCAGTGGTGATTGTAACTGGGCAGGAGTCAGGAGACAATGTCTTCAGTTAAATGATACCCTGGATGTCCCTCGGCCTCTCACTTAACAATGTATGTTTTTGTTTCTGCAGAGGTAAGCAGTATTTCCAGCTGGCATGCTTTAAAGGGGTGTCTGGGACTGGTAGTTTTAAGTTCTACAACAGCATCAAATGAAAAAATTCCTAGAGCCAGCTCTACCACAGAGCCCAGGAATCTAATGCTTTATGTCATGACTTACAGTTCCCAACAAATGGTTATAGTTAGTTGTAATAATCATGACCACCTCCAATCACCATCATCCTAAGAGAACAAAACTCCATTAGAAACCCTAGAGAACTCCTAAGCCTTCAGATAATGAAGTCCAAGGTACTTGTAGATACTTTTTATTTCTGCTTCCTCCTACCTTCAAAAAAAAATGGCATCAAATTTCTCAGCTGTTTCTGTTTGGAACCACTTTACTAGGCCAAAGCCTCTATAAGTTTTAGTCCAGGGGCCTCAACTTTCACAGTGTAATTTAAATAGATTCTGAGTTGTGGTTTTCTTAACGAAAAACAGACAGTCTGGAGAGCCCCTTAAAGATGGAAGAGGTTATCACAGTTAGGGCGTGCATCTTGAAATTGGCACCAGGGAAATAGGTTCTTTGGGGCCCACTGGCTTTCCTTATACTCTGCAGTTTCCCTTGGGCCAAGCGATCTGCTGTTGGTCCAGCTTATGGCTTCCAGGCTTTTTTTTGGCTTGTCCGTGGTGAGGAGGCGTCTCTGAGAATCTCCCTTTGCAGAGCACTGGTCTCCGTGTCATTGTCCTAGCCTAGGCTTAGAACTCCCAAGGGTGACTCAAGGGACCCTTGCCTGTGTATAATTCCAACGCAGTGTAATTCTCATCCAGGGGAGATTCATTTGACATTATCTAACATCCATGTTACACTCTCTTCTCCCTGTGATTCTGGATGTTACCGGCGGAGGGTTTGTTGCAATCATATAACGCATCCAAACCTCTCCCACTGATAACGCATCCAAACCTCTCCCACTGCCATGCCCTTGCCCTTCTCATTTTGGTTACTTTGAAAGAGAATCCTCCAACCTACTGCCTGTTGCTTTCGGATCTCATTTCTAAAGCATACTGATTCCCTCCATGGGCATTTCTAGTTGCTTTCATCTAAGGAGGTCTGAATGGTTTCTCTGCCAATGAAAGAAGGATGCTGAGCTCCCATCTGAGTACCCTGGGCCCTGAGGCACTGATTTACTAGCAGAATGTCTCTGTGAATTCCACTGCTCTTCCTTTTCAAGAGAGCCTCGGGTGGGAGACACATTTCCTGAGTGGGGAGATGGAATGCTCGGAGATCCCCGGAGCCAACTCTGACGTTGCTATGCCAGAAGATAACTTCTAAGCTTGGAAGACACTGCGAGACCCCACTACAGCCTCAGATAAACCTGGCAAAAGAGCCCACTTTCCAGCTACGTGCAATGAAAACCATCTGCAGGCATTCATTTTGAAATCACCCACTCAGGAAGAAAACTAGTTCTTGAAGTCTACTTGTTAATTTTGTTCACTAGCCTACAAATCACAGTGGACGTCAAGCAGTTGTCTCCTTACACCATACACAGAATTTTGTTGAAATTCTTTTTGTTCTTGCATTGTTCTCCCGACCTTAGCGAGCATCTTACGGCCATTGTTCTGACCTCTCTGCCAGGTAAGTCACTTATCTCTGTTTCATGAGGTCTGTTACTGGAGTTTTGCCTTGTTCCTTTGTTTGGGACATACCTGTTTCTTCATTTTCTTTAACTCTCCGTGTTGGTGTCTGCACAGTAAAGGAAACAACCTCCCCTCCCAGACTTGACTAAGGTCTTGGGTAGATGAACCTTGTCAGTCAGCCTGGTCTGGGACTGTTCAAGCCGCCTTCTCTGCTCCTGGTGCTTGCCAGCCGTTAAGCGTGTGCCAAGGCCTGCCAGCATCCTGAAGGGGAGAAGCGCAGTCAGCACCTATGTGTACATGCGTTGGAACCCAGACCCCCAAGCAGCAGCTGGGAAAGGAGGTAGCTAGGGCCCTTCTTGGGGGAAACCGGGAGACGGTCACTTTTGCTTACTCCCTCTGCACTTGGTGGATAGCCATGGGGTGGGGATGGGGGTGTTAATAACTGCTTCTTTGCTTGCTATACAGTCTTGAAGGACTTGTGAATGCAAGTCTCATTACTATTGGAGCCAGGCAATACAGGAGCCTGGTCCCTGGGCAGCAGGTGCAAAAGGTGGGGCACAAGACATGTGTACAAGCTTCTTCCAGGGAGACACAGGCAACTTGGAGTAGGCTAGAGAGAGAGAGAGCAGGCAGGTGTCCACGGGCTTCACTGTTCTCTGGGGAGGATCCTCCTGATCGATGAGATTCTGTATAGCCTAGAAAACAGCTAGCTCCGTTGGCTGCAGGCTCTAAAACCCAGTGCAGAAAGGAGTCAATTTAAGAACCTCCATCAGAAGGTCTATTTAATTGTGGGAAGGGGTCTTGGTATGCAGCGGCTCAGAACCAACCTTTTTGCCAGTGTTCCACAGAGAAGGAGGCCACCCAAACCCGGAGTAGGCAAGTCACCAGCAACCTTGGCTGAGACCAATGGCTGTGCAGATGCAAATGGACTGAGGCAAAGTCTAAATCATAGAAGACATCCTTCTTTTAAAGCAGCACACAGAAGAAAAAGAAACTGCTTCTTATTCTTTTTTTTTTTTCCTTTTCTTCCCCTCAAAGGTCTCAGATGGGAGACTTTTGACCTGTGCCCTAATTATTAAAAGATTATTTTTTTTCAAGGAAATAAAACCATGGAAGACATGTTAAATTTGCATTTTCTAACTCACCTTCTGGTTTTGCCTAAATGCATTAGGAATGGATCAGAAGTCTAGGTTCAAGGATGTAAAGAATGATGTGGTAGGATTCTACTACCATAGAAAGGCTGGCTCCCAACATATTCATTTGTTTGCCCCAGGAAGCGGATGATGGTGTTGAAGTCTGCCTCTCTGGGGAAGGTACTAACATACATCTTCAACATGTAGTTGCTGGTACAGGAAGGGGCAACTTTAACTCAAGTGAGGAATATCTTAGACAGCCTCTTTTTCCAGCTAGTGTTCCCCATTCACTGACCTACTTTATGTTTGGGAGGTTGGAAAATACTTCTTTTCTGAGGATCATTTGTTTCTCCCAAGGATCTACTATTGAGTATGGTTATGGAAAAAACGTAATATGCCTGGAAGTTTACAGCTTTTATCTTGTTTTTGCAGTTCAGCTCAATGACCTCTAGGTGGTGGTAAAGGTTTCAACCAGTTTTTATGACAGGAAAGAATAGTGGGTCCCCAGATTGTCTACAGGGTCTTAAAGAGTTAATTGAGAAGACTTGGAGCAGGCTGTTCCTGTGGTTTCAGTACTACCTCCCCCAGCTGCCCCCATTCCCCATTCTCAGTACAAGTGTGTTGAATGTGTCCAGGAGCTTGAAAGCTAAGGATGAGATTGAAATCAAGGCTTAAAAAATGTTTCTTTTAGTTTAAATCTCACCTGAGACTTTAGGGCAACACATTTCAAAGCAAATTCAAACATGTTTGAATTTTAATTTGTTTACAATGAGCAAAACATAATTTCCTGTTTTTAATGGGAAGATATTTGGTGATCAACTGCTGTTAAGCAGGCATCAGTCTGATTAGTAAGGAAAACAAACATACAGGCTAGATTTCTTATAGAATATACTTTTTAAAAGAAATTGGAGAGGGGAAACATACCTGGGAAACATCTCTTAGACTCGAAACATAAGTTCTGCAAAAAATGGGTGACAACCATTGCTCATGAACACTTGTGTCCAAATTTGTTCTCAAACTTCAATTTAGGAAAGGAGTAAACATAATAAACCATGTCTTTCTGGAGGCCAGCCTGTCCCAGGACACCAGTTCCAGGTGATTTTTCACATTCATCTCTTACTCTGGTGGTGCGAGTAACCAGACTCTCAATGGCGCTTCTCAGTGTGCCAGAGGAATCTTTGGGGATGGATCTGGCTTAGGGCTTTTGACGAAGACTCCAGTTCACCCCAGGAATTAGAGCACAGAACACCCTCTACTGCTTCCAGGCTTCATCTGCTATTTTTATTTGTTGGCTTAACTAGATCACAGCAATATGTATTCATTTCGGCCCGCTTTATTCTAATAAACAACAGGTGTAGCCAAATTAATGTTATGGATGGCAAGCTATAACTGCTTAGAACAGCCATGATGAACTAGTTATTCCACAGACTTTTTTTTTGAGCACCTACTATGTGCAAAGCACTGCTAGGATTGCTGGCAAGGCTGCTGTTTTCTGTGTATAGACGTAACAACTCTTCCAGATTGTATCTCTGCCTCCCAGACAACTTTCCACCTCCATCATTTCAGTTCTCTAACTACATCCACTTACTATTTTGGGGGGACTAGAATACCTGTCCCCCCTTTAACATAGACCTATTTAGATGTAGTTTACTCTCTGTAATACTTGTCTCCCTCATTAAGACAGAACTGTTAGATGTATTTTACTTTCCCATCCAGCCTTTAATCCTGAGTCCCATGTGTATTCTAATCCTGAGTCCCGTGTGTGTGTGTGTGTGTGTGTGTGTGTGTGTGTGTGCGCGTGCGCGTGTGTGTTGCTTTCAGAAACTGCCTTGCCCCTTTTTAACTTGGTAGGGGAGGCTTTGGCCCTTAAGTTGTGGTGGGGACCAGTTGCTAACAGAAGCTGCATGCAAATTTTGCAGATGGAAAGGGAGAATTTGGGGAAACTAACATTTATTGACTGCCTACTAAGCACTTCCTGTATGTTTTCATTCATTGTCACAGCAAAGCAGAATGTTGCAATGAGAAAAGCATGGGCTTTGGCCCTGACAGACTAGAGGTGAACCCTGGTCTAGCTACCTCTTAACCATTAACCTTGGGCAAGTTACTTATGGACATGAGATTCCACCGCTGAAGAATGGGATCTTACAACAATCTAATTTCATATTGTTGTATGAATACTCATGAGGCACTCAGTTTTATTCTTATTTCCTTTGGCTGGTGAGGAAAAGTAGACAGACAATATATATGTTTTATACAACCAATCTACAGCGCTAAGAGACTACATAAACTAAGTGGTATAGTCAAATCATTTCAGTAAAACTGGATTCTGACATATTTCTACCTGCATGGAAATAAATTTAGGTTAATTCTCTTCTCCTGTAGTTGCCTGAGGGTTGCAAATTTACATATCCTCAGGATAGAATGAGTCATTCTCAAAGATCTTTGGCTGGGTCCTTTGGAAGAGATAACTCGTTTTTTACCTAGAGAAAAACAGGTGTTGATATTCCAATACAGATATTCAACCTGTAAGATTTTGATGTTGCCATGTGTTATGTAAAAGATACATTTGCTTAGGAAAATTAGCTGAATGCTTTTAAACCTCTGACTTAAACTGTTTTGAAAATGGCAATAACTTATCAACCAGGGTATGTTTTCTTTTTCACTTTTGTGTAGTTTTGAAGATGTCCAAAAAGGTAGACTTAGGTATGAAATCAGAGCTAGCCTGGGGCCAAATGGCCAACACAGAGGACGTTTACCTTTGGGGGTCTGCCTGTCTAACCTTCTATACCTTTCTCTCTGCTCTTATGCTCTCTAGTCCCTGCTTGTCTTCTCTTGCTTTAAAAACTGCTATAAACCCAGGGAGTGCCTTTCCTGTAGTTTTGTCTCCTCAGCCTTTTCTCCTGACAAAACCTATTATTTGCTTCCTTTCAGCTCTGCTACACTTGGAAAAGCTCCGGCAGACTACTTCATCTTATTGACTCATAAATGGTTTATTCTATTACCCCTTGGAGGTGGGGAATGGGAGAAAAGTTCAGGGTCTAAAACTGATGGGGGCTTGATATCCTCTCTCATTTCTATCCTGACAACAATCATCTGGATCATATATTTCAATTTCCTTATTTACAGTTGAGAAACCCGATGCTCGGAGAGGTAAAATTACCCAAAGTAGGAAAGGTCATAAAATGGCGGAGGTAGAATTTGAATCCAGGTGTTTAGGATTCCAGACCATGTACACCCTGCACACGGTGCTGTCTGAGGGGTTTACATCTGGCATGGAGTCAAGGCCTTGGTCACAAAGTTCATGGATTCCCCAGCCCAGTGGCTGGCTAGGGCAGGGGTCACGCTCTTCAGAGAACCAACTCCCCTGGAGCTAGCCAGACCCTAGGAGAAACCCATGTGTCCCGCCGGAAGGTTTCAGCTCCAGGCAAATTCACTGTGGATTCAGTGAGACCAAATAATGACAATGGAACATTGTGGGTAAAATGTCTTATATCACTTTATTCCCTTTGCTGGCAGGTTGAGCGCTGGAATCACATACGGATCCGGCAAGTTTGCAGTCCATCTCTGCGTCTGCCTGCCGCCTCCAGGTCAGAGCCCCAGGTGGAGCTCTTTATATAGCAACACAGACAATAATGGCTCGTTGCCAATAGGTGTGTAAGTGTGCACCTGTGCAGTAGGCACATCATTGCAGTGTGCGGTGGGCAAGTGGATTGGGGTCGGGTGAGCATCCTGGCCATGGGAACTTCCATTGTCCCTGCACCATCTCTTTCCATTTCTCTACTATTCTAATTTAAGAGACGCCCTTCACTTTAGAAGTAACACAATGGCGGCAGATTCCTTGACCTACTACTGTTTTCCTTTGACTGACCAAGAATCTTTAACCCAAGTGCAACCCAGTGGTGCGAGAACAGAGAGACCCTGGGTGTGGAGAAAGGTGGTGAGAAAGAGGAAAGTGTCCTGGGGGCAGCGCAGAAGCCCCCAGGTGGGGCTCCTTGGTAAGCACTCAGTGAAGCCTGCTCGGAAGTGGCCATAACCCAAGGTTCTGTCAAAGGCTCTGGAAAAGCTCCTCCTCCAGCTGCTTTAGACTCTCAGAGACCAGGCCTTGCTTAAGAAGGAAGGAAAAAAAAGGTCCCTAGACTTTTGGAGAACTGAACCAATAATAGGGACAGGAAACCTAGGACTTGGGATGACAGTCCTAATTTTTTGGAAGCCAGTGTTCCATCGGGTCATCGTCAAGAGTGTGGACCGTGAATCTGAACCAAGTCCCACATTGAGAAACAGTCTGCACTTCCCGCTCAACAACGCTGCCCGTTGTTGTTTAATGAGACCATTTGGGGACTGAAGTGGCAGGTGGGACAGGAACACAAAGAAAAGAGGACATCAAGTGCTGAGGGAGCCTGTCGTACCATTTTAGGATCAAGTTTGCAGGTTGTTTGTGTTAAGATTCTGTAAGGTACCTCAACAGCTCATCTGGCTATATACTAAATATTTCAATTTTTCTTCTCTCTCTTTTTTTTCCCTCCCTGTGGCCGGATTGACGGGAAGCAAGAGTGGGGTGTGGGGAGTGAATAAAAACAGGTTATTTTTAAAAACCAAATGCTGTTGTATAGAAGAGTGCCTGTTGTATAGATAAATGCTGATTGCTTGAAACTCAAGGCCTGGGTGCTTATGTTTGACACTCTGGAAAATGAATAGGCAGTTTTGCTTGTGTTCTGGAATTTACTCCTGTCCTTTCAACCTTCCAGACAAATCAGGGAGTGACCTGCTAGGCTAGCAGTGTCTGTGGGGAAAAAGTGAAACCTCCCAACGCCAGACACAGCCACCTTTCAAAAGGAGAACATGTTTAATCTAATCTGTGGTCCTTGAGTTCCAGCTCCAGGTCTTTGCATTTCACTTCATCCATGTTAAAAAAGGAAGAAAAGGTTGGCGGGGAGAGCTGTCAGGGGATGGAGTCAAATGTTAAATGCTATCAAGAGGATATAGACAGCATAATCTAGACCGTGGAAAAATTCCAGTACGTCAAGGCTCTGGAGAGACAATCAGGTTCTTTTTTAAGTAAACCAGGTGCCCACATGTGAGAGCGATAGACAGAGATAAATTTACAAATTAAAGAAACTTAAGAGACATGTCAACCAGTCTCAGTGTTTGTATCTTATTTCGATCCAGATTAAAACAAAATACAGAAAGAAATGAGTCAATAAGAAAAAAAAATTGGTGAGACAGTGGGCAAATTTGAACACTGACTGGATATTTTAACATCTTAAAGAATTACTGTCAGTTGGTTAGATGTGTAACAGAATAGTGGTTATATTTTTAAAAAGAGTCCCAGTCCTTTAGAGATGCATATGATATATTTCTAGATGAGATTAAAATCTTGGATTTGTTTCAGAATAAGGGTAGGGGGCTGTTCGGGGAGTATGTCCTGTGAAATTGGCCTCAAGGGGATAATTGTTGAGGCTGGTTCATTATTCCATTCTCCCTATTTTTGTATACATTTGAAATAGTCCACAATAACACGTTCAAGGGAAAAACTCCTCAGATCATGTAGCCATCTTTTGAATACCAAAGCTGCGTTCTAAAAGCTTGGCAGAGCTGGGTAAGTATCCCCCAAACTGAGAGAACTTCCCCCTTTTAAAATCACATGTGTGTTATTCAAACTTACTGCCTGCCACCAGAATGAAACCACAAAATTTCTTTTTTTTCATTCAAATCACAGAAAATATGATAGGCAGGAGCTGAGCAGACTCTGAATGCAAATGACAGAGAGCCAAACAGCGATCAGGCCATTCCACAGGCAAGGGTACAATGCAGGCAGACGGAAAGGCCCCGCCAGCCCCTGCAGCCCGCTGCACCCCAGGCCCTGCGGCTGTCTGGACAGAAGCCGCTGCTGATGACATCTGGGCCCCGAGAATGTTTGTGTCTTTTGACTTGTGTACCTTGGTATGTCACAAAACGCAGGAACAGTTTTGCTTCCTGGTTGAAATCATTCTCTTGCAATGGATTTTGTCGCAGTTTTCCTGGACAAGCATGGCAGCCGTCAGCAGCTCTCCGGAACAGAATGAGAACGTCCTTCGTGTCTGAAATGCATCTGAGGAACTGGGCCTGGTCCCTCTTTATGGACATCTTGAGGAAGATTTGGTTACATCTTCGGCATGGTGACGCCAGGCCTCTTACAAAAGAACAAGAGGACTTTATCTCTATGTTGGACAAGGAGAATAACAGAATGATAAAAGCAAAGGCTCTGGGAAATAGCCACTCAGAGACCAGGGCTGAGGAATGAACCAAGATGTTTTCTGGGACAGACAGGTGAAAAACAGGAGCCGTGATAAACTGGAACCTGAGGAGTTATGTCATGGCCTGGGGCCACCACAGACTGACCAGCATGGGGTGTCCTCCAGACTCATGACTAGCAGCTGAAGAGGTCTTGAAGCAGTGCTGTTTCTGTCTTAATTTATGGGCTTGACCCACCAAATCCCCAGAATAAAAAAGAAAGATGGAGAGACAGAAAAAGAGCAGAGAAAAGAGAAGAGGACTATTGACCAGCAAATGCTCATGAAAGAAAGGTAGTGTGTCTGTCCCTCCTGGGACTCCTTTTTAAAAAACTGACAAATATCAGTGTACAACTCAATGCATTTTGACCTGTGTATACATTCATGTAACCATCACCCAGATCAAGATGTTAAACATTCTCACTAATTTTTCCCCCCTTACCTATTTCACCCACGCCCCACCTCCTCCCTATGGCAATCACTAGTCTGTTTTCTGTGTCTATGAATCTATTTCTGTTTTGTTCGTTCATTCGTTTTGTTTTTTCAATGCCACATATAAATGAAAACATACGGTGTTTGACTCTTGATTTTGCATTTTGGTTCTCCTCCAAACCACTTCCCCCTTTCACTCCACCTACCACATGTTCTCGCCAAAAAAAAGTGTAAGTATACTTTTCAATGAAAAAGCAAACTGCTCCTTCTGCTGACATAGTGAGCAGTTTGAAAAACTGGTAGGGAATTCAAGAATATAATTCTACATTTTTCCCAGGCTTATCGAGAAATAATGGACTTATAACTCTGTGTTAGTTGAAGGCATTCAACATAACGACTTCACAGGTGAATATGCCGCAGCACGATGACCACGGCATGTTTAGTTATCTGTCCCCTCACACAGTCACCGATTGTTTTTCTTGTGATGAGGGCTTTCAGGATCTGCTCTCTTAGCCCCTTTCAAATATACGATACGGTATTATTAGCCATAGTCACCATGCTGTACATTATCTCCCCAGAACTTATTTATCTTTTAACTGGAAGTTTGTATCTTTTGACCACCTTCACCCATTTCCCCCATTCCTTATCCCCGGTCTCTTGCAATCACCAATCAGTTCCGTTTCATGAGTTCAGTTTTTTAAGATTCCACATGTTAAGTGATACTAAGCAGTATTTTGTCATTCTGTTAGCTTCTTACCCTCAAGGTCCATCCATGTTGCTGTAAATGGCAGGATTTCCTACTTTCTCATGGCTGAATAATAATCCGTTGTGTGTGTGTGTGTGTGTGTGTGTGTGTGTGTGTGTGTGTGTGTGTATATCTTTCTCTCTGTATATACCACATCTTCTTTACCTGCTCATCCATTGACAGACACTAAGGGTGTTTTCATGTCTTGGTGAATGTGACTAATACTGCAGGGACAAGGGAATGCAGACTCCCACGGGTGATGGGTTCTTGGGAGGAAGCTCTTTAACTTTTTCATCTTGACTTCTAAATATCAGATGTTGTTTCTTTAGCTCTCTCCAAAGCAAATGGCTTTAGGCATGGAGAAACGTACTCTGGGAATGCGTCACTCTTGTGCTGTACATTTATTATTATTTTCCTTCAAGCACCTTTTCCTGTTTACCCTGTTAAAAAAATAAAAGCATTTTTGAAATTGGGGATGTGCTTGGCAATAGATGCTGAAAGGGAAAATGTGTTTGGAACCCATTTCTAATTATAGTTGCACTGCAGGGAGGCTTAAAAACTTATACAGTAGCAATGAATTATTTTAATCACAAGCATGAATGGCATATAAATTCTCTTTCCTTGTCAAAAACGGGATAGGATTTTTTTTTTCTGAAATAATTTGCCATTTTCCAGTTTTAATTTTAGTTGTTCCAGGAGTCAGGTTTATCATTTTTGTTTTGTTTTGTTTTGAAGTCCCAGCCTTTTTATAACCTAATATCAGAAATGGTTGGGTTTACCTTTAACACTGTTTCCCAGTACTGCTTTATATCTTCCTGCAGAACTGATATTTGGAAAGACTATACTAAAAGGTACATTAGATTGCATTAAGAAGATCATCTAAATCAATGCCACTTATGAATATGATTGCAAAAATCTTACATAAAAAATTTTAAACACATAATATAGCAGCTCATTAAAAATAATTTATCAAACAAGTGGGATTTATTCTAAGAAAGGAAGGGTGATTATTAGAAAATTCAATAATATAACCCTTCACATTAAGAGAACTAAAGCAAAAAATCATATTATCATCTCCACAAAGGTAGATATGACATTTGATAAAGTTAATTTTCAATTGTATTAAAAATATTCAATAAAATAGAAATTGATGGATATTTCCTTTATATGACCACGTGTGTGTGTGTGTGTGTGTGTGTGTGTGTGTGTGTGTGTGTGTTTATGCACACATTAGCTCAAAAGCCAGCATTATAGTTAATGTGATACCTCTAGAAACTTTCCTGTAAAGTGAGGAACAAGACAGGATGCCCATTATCTTGACTACTATTTAACTCTGAGCTAGAGGTATTAGCCAATACAATTAGACAAGAAAAAGCAATTAGAAAGATAAAAATTGGAAAGAAAGAGGCAAAACTCTGCAGATGATGTGATTTCACAAATTCCAATATGTAAATTGAGACACAAAATCCAATGAACCAATGAAAAACTACTTTAAACAAAAAATGTAATAGTTTCAGATTCTAAAATTAACATACAAAAACTGATATCCTTCTTATATAGTAACTAAAATAAGATAGGAGATTCGTGGAAGAGAAGACTTTGTTTTTGATAGTGAAAGAACACACAAAAAATCCCAATCATGAACCTAAAGACTCAGAACTTACATGAGTTCACCTGTAAAGCACTGCTGATGATACAACAAAAGACCTGAATAAGTGGAAAGGGGTGACATGTTCCTGGGTAGGAAGACCCAACATCATAAACACGCCAGTTCTCACTAAATTAATATATAAATTTAATGTAATCCCAAAAAAGCTAACATTAGAGCTTTCCTAGAGCAAGACAACTTGATTATAAATTAATGTAGAAGAGAAAAAACAGAATAAGAATAGTCAGGAAAACCTCAAAATGCAGAGCAGGGACAGGGGGCTAGCCCTTCCAGAAGTAACATATCATGAAGCCTCCATATTAAACCACTGTGGGATTGCACATGGATGGACAGATAAACCAATGGAAGAGAATAGAAAATACAGAGATAGACCTAATTACATACATAAATGTCAGATGGCAATGGAGGAGGCATCTCGAATCAGAGAGGAAAAGCTGGATTTTCTTAGTGGTGCTGGAATAATTGAACGATTTTGTAGAAAAAGTTATGTCTTTTTCACACCATATACCTGGATATATTACAAACAATTCAAAGATCTAAATGTAAAAAATGAAACCATACAGGTACTAGAAATAAATATAAATAAATTTCTTTATAGCCTGGGAGTGGGAAACATTTCCTTTATTATGATTTAAAATTCAGAGCAATTCAAATAGTTTTTTATTACTTAAAACATAAAATTGCAGAGTGAAAAGATATGTTTAGTAAAGTAAAATGGTAAATGATGAACTGAAAAATATCAACAATTTAATCACAAAGCATTGTCAATGCCCTGTAGCTAAAGACTTTCAGGCTCACACCATTCTTTATTTTTGTATATGTCTGAAATTTTCCACAATAAAAAGTTAGAACAAGATTGAAAGAAAATAAAGCAAAATTAGTAATATTGATGGTGGGTATGCAGATATTCATTGTATTCTTTTCTTTTTTTATTATTGCTCATACATCAAAGCAATTTGTAAAAGAAAACACAGTGAGAACAGCTGTAGGGATTCTTAAATTGATGGAGGGCTGTGGCTATAAAATCATTTCTTAAAAAGAAAAAATGACCAAAGGGAATAAGCAAAACATTAAAATCTGTTTGTTCCTAGTGGGGAGTATTGAGGTGTCTGTTGTTTATTGTTTTCTGTACCTTTGGTTTGTTAAAATGTTTCCATCATATAAATAAACGGTTGGGGTTTTAAATTATCTGTACTGCAGAGTCACCTTTGCCCGCTGAGGAAGTGCTTGTGGCCAGTCACAGAGATCACAACAGACCCAGAGATTCTGTATCAGTGAGAAGTAGACAGACAGGGACAGCGTGGCTATGGGGAGGGGCACTCCCACACCCCCACCCACTGCACACTTTCCCATACCCTACAGCTTCTCCAGGAACACCAGGGAGCCCTCCAAGTTGTCCATAGACAAATCAACCTGGGAAGAAATGCTTCAGGGGTTAAGTATTTCCCCTACTCCCTCCACACAAGTCCAGGGGAGGTCAGCGCCCTGGGGCCTTGACCTAGAAACTGCTCTCTCAGAGCTGCCTTCCCCTGGGTCAGGCATGTTCCAGCCGTTCAAGGTTCACCTAGTTACTCACTGGCTGAAGTTCTTGAATAGTTTACTTAGACTTTTCCCATGTGTTTGGCTAACTCTGGAGAGCACCTCAAAGAAAGATCGGGTGAAGTGTGCAGAAGAGCGTATTTCAGTGTTCACGGAATGGGAAAACATTTCCCTTCAAGTGGTGGACTAAGCTCACCTCTTATTCTGATAAACAGAATTTGAGATACACCTCGGGGATGGCTGAGGTGTGGGGATAAAGGAATTTAGCATAAAGGCTGGAAAGATGAGCTGGGACTTCAGGCTGTGCCCATCAAGTCTAGAAGGAAAGATTCTGCATGGATACTGGTGTGTGGACCCTGACGCTGCTCACAGCGTCGCCTTGCTCTGAATCCAAGGCAGTTAGAAGGGGAAAAAGCCATCTCATACTTTCATCACCACTGGCTTTTTTCTATGCATCTCTAGAGAGCCATACCGTGAATTCATTTGGGAAAGAGGGGCAGAGTTAAAGAAGGCTCATTGTCAATTACTTCTTGTTGTTAATTACTTTTACTATAGCAACATATTACTATTACTATATTAAAGTATTAATCTTTTATACTAATATGAATATTAGTCTTATTAATAATATATTAATGTAATTCAAATATTAATATACCTTTGAAATTAATATACTTTTTAAATCAACACAGAAATATTCATATTGAAATCAACATTAAAAAAAAAGCCTACTACAAGGCTGAATTCCTAAAAGAGAATAAAAGTAGTTTTAAGATCAGATCAAGAACATTCATAAAGCATTTATTCATTCAGTCATTCATTCAACTATTAAAACTTTTTAAAGCACCTGCTATGTTTCCGACAGTGCTGCCTGGTTCTGATGTCACCCAGAGGACACGGGGGCCATTTACAAAGGAGAGACATTGGGTAAGGATGTGCTGTTTTACTTGCACTAAATTAAATTAAAAACCAGTTGTTATTTAAACATTTGTATAATTACAGGCAGTCATTATCTGGGTTGTTTTCCAAAGACCAAATTTGACTCGGTGTGCCTTTGATTACTGAGCCGAGGCAGCAGGCACATGAAACATGTCTGCAGAGCAAAGCACGCCCAGAGGTTTAGCTCAGGAAAAAAGGAACCCAGAAACAGCTCAGGGTGCAAAGCTCTTTATCTCTGCTTCTAAAGTGCAGTAGTTTAACATTTTTAAAGGCCACTTTGTGAACACATCCCCTTGAAAGTTTCTTTCACACATTTACAGTCAGCAAGTACAATAGAGCTGTGAACATCTTCCACTCTCTGGAGAGGGTTTTCCTGCTTTTATTTATGTATTAGATTAAAAAAGCATTCTACTTCTATTCAAGCAGGAAGATGGGATTACATTTGGGTCAGACTCTTCCATTTTAAAATGTAAATTGCTAACCAGGAGATAATGAGATGGGACTGTCACTGAGCAGCTTTCATTGCTGTGAGGGTTGGCCTCTAATGTGCATAAAGTTCCTCAACGTAAACTGAGCACCAGAAGTCTGTAAATGTCCAGGCCGTTACCTCCTTACAAATACCACAGTGAGTGTTTTTTCTGATCAGATCCAGCTGCTGCAAGAGATGGCAGTATTTCTTTTTCTTTCTTAACTCATTTCTCTCCTGTTCCCTGAACTTTTCACTTCTTAAAAGAAAAGGATGGAGAAAGAAAAACTAGCTCAGAGACCCTTTAGGTGCTGTAACTCCATGGGGGAAAGTGTGTTCCCAGCCCAGGGCAAATAAACCAGGGACACCAGTGAAGCCGGAATCAGTCAAAGGGAAAAATAAAGTGGGAGAAACCCATTTATTGCTTACAAGAAGTCATCTACTCCTGCTCGCCCATGTCTCTCTCTGTCCTGGCTGGGTTCTGAAGCAAAAAACCCCTCTGGTCTCTGCGCGTGTGCCTCTTCCCCTACCCCTTGTAAGCACCTATTGATATGGAGATGGACTAAGGCCAGGAGAGAGATTCTGGAAATATTGCCGTTCTACCCACAGGTGCCTTTCTGTTTTAATCTGTGGGCAGTCTAAACCCAATACAGGTAAGTCCTCAGTTATTTTGGACCTTATCAACAAGTCTGAATCACGCCCCCCAGTTCATGGAAATGCTAGGAAAACACCAACTTCTCTGTAAAGAATTTATAAAACATTGAAAAGTAGTATTGACCACTTAGACTTCCGATATTTAAAAAAAAGTTAACTGTTAAAAAAGGCAAATTGTAGTTGGAGGGATTTCTTACATGTGTTCTGTTAGAACAAGTGATCTAATAATATTTTATAATGTTATCATTAAATGTTATAGAGTTCTAATAATGCATTATTATAATGTAAGATGATCCAGTCCCCTTATTCTGCGCTCATGAAAAGTGAGGGCAGAGAAGGGAGTTTCCCAACATGACATCGCTAGGCTTCAGTCTTTTATTCCTTTCTGCAAGATACTTCTTTCCAAGAACAAAAGAAAGACACATAATGTCCAAAAATAAGAAGTCTGTTTTAAAATAAGGACTCAGTTCAAACAGCATTTCTTGGCCTTATTTATTTAAAAAGAACTGAGCTGACCCTCTCCGGGATAATAAATCTTTCCGTTGGGTGTCCAACAACAACAACAAAAAGAACTGAGCTGTTCCTGAGTTCATGGATTTCTTACATGCTGGAAAGAAAGCTCCTGGAGGGCAGGAGTCCCGCCTGCTTTGTTCACTGGTACATCCCTTGCACCCGGAACAGGCTTGGCCCCCAGACGGTGCTCAGTGTGTGACTGCTGAGTGAGTGAATGAATGGACTCAAATCTGGCTGCCATGCGAGTTGAGAACAGACATATTGATAAATGATAGAAAAACCAAAATAAGATATAAAAAGACTGTGTGTTATCATTCTGTGACTGAAAATAATAATACACTGAGCGGACATGGCAAGAATCTTCATCCACATTCCATTCCCCCTCCTACCCCGTAAAGGCTGAGATCCTCTGTGTTGTAATCTCCTCACATCCCCAGATCTTCACTCACTAGGGTCAAACTCCTGGCATTTAACTAATTAATTTACTTATACATGCTAGATGGTTTATAATGATAGTTTCAAAATTAGAATGAAAGGTGTCAGAGGTGTCAGCAAGCAGGTGCAGCAATAGACAAGAACTCGATAATCCACAGAGTAAATATTCAGTGCTCGACTGTCCTGAGTTGCTTGAATATAGGTATTGGGATTTCAAGATGCTGCTAGTATTGAACACATTTTTGATGTGTTCCAAAATAGCTAAAATTCATGCATATGGCCTCTTTTCTACAAGTAACTATAAAAATTCAATTTGAATTCAAAACAAAGTTTTTGAGTGTCTACTCAACAAATGACTATGCTTGGCATTTTAGGGAGAGATATATGAAAAAGGGTGACTTGTGCTAATGCTAGCTGCATGATGTATTTGCCTGCTTGGTACATTGCCTGCAAGACGCCAGTGACAGATGATTATTTTCTTTTAATCTTACAACTGTGGGACTGGAAAGATAGGGGAGGAGCGCTTTCTGTTGGATTAATAAGAAGATAATCAAATCTGAGTTAATAAAAGACAAAGATGTCAAATCTGAAAGAGTTCAATGGGAATAAAGAGACTTCCAATGACATGGGTCATAAGCATTTTCCATCAAGATGAAACAAGAAAAATGAAAGTAAAACAGTAAATCAATGAATTAAGCAGCTTTTTAAAAGTAGAAAGGGTTTAAAGATCATCTTAACATTGATTCTCAAACAGCTTTCAGTGGATAACCTTGACTTTAGGTGAGAGCAAGAAAAGAGGGCAAGGAAGAATGTGGACTTTTCAGATGAAAATAAATGCCAAGGAAAGATGAAGCTTTAGATAGATGAAGACAAGAGTCATCAGAAGACCCCACTGAGAGTGGGGTCAGCAGCAGACTGTACATACGAGGAGCTAAAAATGGAGTGTTCAGTAGCCAACAGGAAGGAACTTGGAAAAGTAGAAAAGGAGAATTTATCATAAAATCACATGTTGTCTAAGTAGAAACCAAAATAAATTTTGTCAGCTTTAAAGGGATGGTTGGCTTAGGTTTCTAGCATTTACTGTTGGTTGAATTAGGTATAGGTGGCTCTACTGGTAGCAAAAGCTAACTCATAATCAAGAGACAGTTTTTGCAATGAAACAAACACACTGCATCCTGGCGATGGCACAGCAGACACCTGTAGTCTGTTTGTTGTTGGACACAACAGGTGGGAAGACACCTGACCCATTTTTGACAGCATGGGACCAGTGTATGCACCGTGACGCTTCTTGACTATAGGCAATAGGAAACCAAATAAAGCAGCTTCCACAGTAAGAAAAGAATGTATTACTTCCCAGAGCAGTAAGTCAGGAGGTAGGGGTGGGCTGGGTCTCCAGGATCAGTGAACTCAGCTGCTTGATGCTGTTAGGATGACTTGGATTCTTTTATTCTGTCTGGTCTGTGGTCCTCTGCTGGGCATTAGTTTGCCTTATCGTCACATAATCATTGCAGCAGCTCCAGGCATCACATCCTCATACAATACCAAAAACCAGAAAAGAAGTGGGCACATGACAGTCCAGAAGCCCCTTTTTAAAAATAAAACAGAGTCCGTGCAGAAGTTTTCAGACCTCACATCTTAGATTGGCAAGAATTCTGTCAAATATTATTATTCTTCAACCAATCAGTGACAAGAGGAATCAAGATCATCAACCGGCTTAGATTAATCAAGAGGCATCCTCAAGAAAAGGGGGTTCCAAGCCTCCCCCAAATCAGACAGATAGCTGAATAAAATCGGGATTTTGTTAGTAAGAAAGCAAGCTGTTGTGTAGGCAACAATGGTGTCTCTCAACAATGGTCTCTCTTAATTCACACTCAGTAGCAGTCACTCTTTGTGGTGTACAGTTCAATGTACTTTGACAAATGCAGAGGTGTGGAACCGCCACCGCTGCAAACAAGGTACAGAGAAGTGGGTGGATGGGTTTATGATCAGCATGAACTTGGCTACTGTGGCATAAACAAGCAGGAGAGAGTCATGTCTCTTACACCTTCTGCCTTTTATAAGCACACTTCCAGGAGGGTGACCAGGCAATGTACAAGTCTACCAGAAGGAGGTGCTAACAGCACATTAGGGCTCGAAGAAGGGAGAGACAGCACCCTGGAGCTATGGCTTATCTTGTCCTTGCAACTATTTAGGGGTCCCAGGACACTGTGCTCAGGTGGACACCCAAAAGGCCATCTCTGATTGGTGCCCTGTGGTTGAGCTGATGGGCAGGACTCCCAGGACTCACAACCGTTGCTTTATTTTGCCCATCCTTCTTGTCATCCCTCAGCTAGCCACTGGGGGTAGCGCAGGTCTTCTGACCAGATTGAGGCTCTGTTTCCAGTCCAAAGAGGGAGGCTGAGTTTGCAGAGAGCTTTATTCCAGGGAGGACTGGCTGGCTGCAGGGCGGCGTGGCCCTGACTTGGGTCTGCCTTTTGATCTTTATCTTGGCAGGTAGATGATGCTGCCAGATCATTTTAGGAGACAGGTGTGGCCTCTGCGGTGGGTGTGAACACAATAAAAAACACAATAAAATAAAATAATGATTATAATAAAGACCCTGAACAGAGTAGCTACCATTTACAAACCAAAAGACTGTCCAGCTCAAGCAGCTTTTCAGCCCCATTCAACAATGTTTAGAGTCCCGTGAATGAGACCGACTGTGGCTAAACCTCCATCATCTAACCCAGTAGCTTCCTTCCAGGGAGCTGGTGCCAGTGCTGTCTTTACTGTCCTTTACTGTCCAGGGTCAGCCAGCATTTGCCCAAGTAGAGAAAGTTCTTTATGACACTTTCTTCCATCTGTTAGAAAAATTATTGTAATATGCAGTAGAATTGTAATAGTCAATATGCAGATCCTTGGGACATGAACTTTGAATGGTGCTCTTTATGTGCCACCGTGAGCAGTCCCCTCAGGAGCCAGTCGCTTGGGAGCTGAGAGTAAGTCCCATTGTTTCAGAAATGTAGCAGGTCCCAATGGTTGGGAAGATACCTGGATAAAGGTTATGAATTTATTTGTTGGGCACTTAAGAGCGTTACTGTATCCCAGGTGCAGTGCTAACAGCTATAGGAGTGCTATCTCATTTAATCTTTGCAAAATAGCAGTGAACAGGTGTCATTTTTATCCCCATTTTACAGATGAAGGAATCAAAACTTAGCTTATATTGCTTGCTGTAATTAGCAGGTGACAGCTAGAAGGCTGATCACGCTGACACTAGAGTTATCTGCTTCTCAACAGAAGCTCTGAATACTTACATATAACAATTCTGTTGGCATTGATGTTGGTAATTCTTCTATTCTTCTATATTATTTCATTTCTTTATTTTAATATATTTTTGTTGGATTTCTCAGGAAAAGGGAGGGGGGTCCTGTGATACTTAAGGTGCTGCAGAAGATGATGATGTAAAATAATTACAAATTGCAAATATTAAGGGGAAAAAAATCTCTCTTTTCAGACCAAATGACTGAACACAGTACAGGGGACCACTTCGGCAACAGAGGTGAATTGCACGGTGCTTCTGTGTTGCTTGTGGGGCACAAGGGTTCTTTGGCTCAATTAGGAGGACTAGCCCTTCAAATTGGAAGCATGTTGGCAAAGTTTCAAGCCTGAGAGGCTGAGCTCTCATAGCATAATCCTTCCAATCTTAGGAGAGGCAACTTGGCAGCTTCCACCAAGACAGGGGCCAAACAGGAGCCTAGAGGCCAAAGGTCAGGCTTTTTTTTTTTTTTTTTTGGTGTCTGGAGTCAGCGGAGATTAGCTTTTGGCCCCATAAAACATCCTTGCTAAGTCCTGCCATCTTGCTGACTTCTTGGAGGAAGCTGATTAAAGTGAATGAGGGATGGAAAAATTTGCCCAACACCTTATTTGGTTCTCTAACATGATTGATTCTTAATATAACTGATTTTCTCTTCCTAATTAGATTTAGCAATTAGGGTTGCCCATTAGCCTACAGTT
This sequence comes from Smutsia gigantea, assembly GCA_032199065.1. Taxonomy (NCBI): domain Eukaryota; kingdom Metazoa; phylum Chordata; class Mammalia; order Pholidota; family Manidae; genus Smutsia; species Smutsia gigantea. Next base: position 47,262 of record JAVSCE010009115.1, read on the forward strand.
CTCCTGGAAGAGTCTCACCCTGCATGGTGTCTGCCTGCCTCATAGCACCACAGCTGTTTAATTGCTATTAGATCCACATCTCCTCTTCAGAGCAGAGGAGGTACGTGCAGCCAGGTCCAGGTGGCCGGTTCTTCCATTGGTCAGATTCACTAGCAATGTACAAAGTACTTTGCAAGCCACTCTGCAGTGATAGAAAGATGAGCTGGACAGTCTGGGGCCTCCAGGCTCCGATGAAGCATTCATTTATTCATTTAACGAATATTTTTTGAATACCTACTATTTGCTAGGCACTGTTTGAGGCATCGGGAATACGGCAATAAACAAAGCAGACCAAATCCCTGGACTTTATGGTGGGGGACATAGACAGTAAAGACATAAATAGTTAAATGCATAGTATGTAGACAACAATAAATGCAATGGAGGAACTATTGTATTCTAGACATACGTACTGAACAAAAACCCCCTCATGCTATGTGTTGGTGCAAAATGCTCTGGAATTATAATGGAAGAAGAAATTCATTTTGACAGAGGAGGGGAGATTCATGGAGGAATTTGTGCAAGTGGTGAGATTTAAGCTGGACTCTGAAGAAGCATCAAGCCAGGGGAGTATAGCTGCAATACAGGGAGGCTAGGAAAAACAACTCCCCTGGCATTATGAACCATTTCAACAAAGGTAGGGGAGTAGAGAAAAGATGCAAAGTTATTCTGAAGAGCTTACCCCAGTCTCGGCAGTGGGTGGGATGACAGGTGGAGCAGGAACCCATTCTGCAAAGGTATGTACAGGCCAAATGAGAGAGGTTTTGAGTGCCAGGGAGTATGGATTGAGCTCTGCCTGCAGTGCGAAGTTACTGAGCGTTTTATGTGGGGGGTACCCTGAGCAGATGTGTTTACAGACGGCAATGCCTTGTTCAGCTGTAGGGAGACAGATGGGGTGGTGTTGGCCCTGGTGTCTTGTCACCTAGTGGTATAGAGATAAGGAGTGTTACACTGGTTTCCCTTAAAAAAACAGGTAGCATTGTTTTATTAGGCAGATGATTCAGGATAACAAGCTAGATCTTCCCTTCAATCCCGAGTCACTGAGACTGAAGTTCAAGGCAGTAAACGGAGGCTCTAACAGATTCTTAGCTTCTTCCTTTCACTCTTTTCATTGAGCACTTTGGCAGCTAACAGTTTGAAATCTATGGGTAACTGAAGGATTTCTTACACCACACCTCAGGGAGGCTTACATGAAGGGGTGTGGCTTGTGTCTTCTCTTGACAAATTGCATATAGGTGGGCAGAGAAGTATGAAAACATTAATTCCACCATCTTCACTCTCCTGAGACTGCGATTTGACCTCACAGTTCCTAAGTGAGGCAGAGCTACCGAGGGAGAAGTAAATGCTTTCATTTCGCCAGCTTATTTCATGAGGGTCCCCCAGGGACACCCCCCTCTGCTAACTCAGCCAACAAATATAACTGGTTCACATGAGTTTAAGGAAAAACATTTTCCATTCTCCTGTTCTTTCTCTTCCTCTACATCTTCCTTCCCTTCGTTTATTAGGCTCATTTCCTTGCCCCTCACTTTGTTGGTGGTTATGGTGTCTGGGAAGGGAGGACAGAGGTGCTTGCGTGTAATGTGAATGTAATAATGTATGTAGGTAACGTGAATCTTCCCCTTCTTTCCTCAAAGCCTTGAGTGATGTACCCATTTCTCAAGAATGCTTTGTGGCATTGGCTCTAGTAACTTGGCCTTTTGCCTGGTGGGCGGGGGCCTGGGCCAGCGGCTGCCCTCCGGGGGTGTACTGGGCTGGTTACAGAAACAGGAGGCGATCGGCATGCCTTCTCCCCTGCAACTCTCTTGTTCTCGCCCAGGGATTAGTGGTGGAAATTGGAAGCCAGTCGAGGAGATCTGGTCAAGAAATGGATATTAACATTGATACTTTGCAAGTACCAAGGCTTGCCAAGACTTAAGTCCTTTAGTTGTTTTTGATGATTCTTTCGGTCAGTCGAAAACACAGGGCTGGAAATCCTAGAATCCTAATCCCATCTGGCTCTCTCTGCATACCTTCTCACTATTTGAGCTTATTCTCCCCCCTAAAAACCTGGTAGTTAAAAAAACACTGTTGTAAAATTGCTTCATTGGGTGGAATGGGGCTGTTCTGAAGGGCCATGTGAGATCCATAAATAGTGAGGCTCTTGCGGTAACAGTTGTTCCCTCAAACTCAAGGAGGTGGAGAGAATTGGGGCTGTTAGTCACACTCCTTAACAAAACTAGACAAAACAAACAAGACACTTTATTTGCCCTTATGTCCCTTTAGATGTTCTGTGTGAAGCCATCTCAGGCTATGTGTGATTTCGAAGCAGTGTTGGGTGGGGCTGAGGGGCTCTACTGGTCTACGTTTGTAAATTGGTTCTAGTGCCAATTCCAATGTGGATGCTGGGGGCTGGGCACTTCCCACTCAACATCAACATCTCAGAACCCAGCAGGGTGTTTGAGAATTCAGCTCAGTTCTGGCACAATCTGCCGGGAGATAGCATCAGATCCCACAGGTCCTACATGACTGCCCCCAACCCAAACACCAGTCACAGGCCCAGGTTTTTACCTGCACTTCCGACCAACAGGCTAAAAGCCAGAGGCTCTCACTACCATCTCCCCAGGTCTGATGACCATTCCAGAGCAGCTCTCAGACTCAGAAACATTTTACTTACCAGATTTCCAGTTTGTTATAAAAGGATAAAACTCAGCAACAGCCAGATGGAAGAGACGCATAGCACAAGGTGTGGGGAAAGGGTGAGGGGCTACCATGCCCTCCACAGGTGGGCCACTGTCCCCAAATCTCCACATGTTCACCAACCCAGAAGCTCCCTAAACCCTGTCCTTCATGGAGGGCTCATTACACAGGCATGACTGATTAACTCATTGGCTATTGGCGGTTGATTCAACCTCCAACCCCCATCCCCTCTCTGGAAGTCAGGGGGTGGGACTGAAAGTTCCACCCCTCTAACCACGTGGTGGGGTCTCGTGGCAGCCAATCCCACCCTCTGGTGTGGACCCAAAGCTACCTTATCACCATTATAAAGGACACACACTTCTGTCGCTCCCGTTACTTAGGAAAGTCTAAGGATTTTAGGGGTTGTGTGCCAAAAATGGGATGAAGACCAAATACATATTTCTTATTATAAATCAGTGTCACAGTTTGACTCCTGGCTTTCCCTCTTTCTAGCTCTGTGACCTTGGGAGGCACGTATCTCTCTGAACCTCAGGTCCTCATCTATAAATGGCACCAATGTACCTACTTCATAGGCATGATGACAGGATGAATGGGTGGATTCCTGTAAAGCTGTTTGAATGTCGCAGCATCTCGTGCTGGACTAATGAACACCCACCCATGCTAAGGAACCTACTATGGATATAAATTTCAGTTAAATGCCAGAAGGGAGGAGGAAGTGTGTCTTCCCAGAAGGAAAAAGCTTTAGGGGTGAGGGGAAGAGAAAACTTTCTAGACTCAGTTACTGAAATGGGGGGTCTCATGGCTCCCACAGACCTTACACTTTCTCCTGCCGAAAGGGTGTCACTGAGGGAGATGTATAACCCTGCCTTAAATTTCCTTTTCCAGTGTAAGCTGCACTTGTTTTTGTAGAGCTTACATAATAAGTAAAACCCAGGAAAGTCAAGATTATGCCCTGGTAGTGACTTGGGCTTAAACAGATAACCTGGGGGCCGTTTCAGAAGGCACCGCCTGACTCTAGGGGTGTCATTTGCCCACCACCCCTGAGCATCGTAGGGCATGGGCAGGGATCACCTTCTGGAGAAGCTCAGGGAATGGCAGCTTGGTCTCTCTCTCGCTCTCCTCACCTCCTAACTCCCGCAGGCACATTCTCCTGGCCTGGATCTGCAGCTGCCTCCAGTTTCGAACACAAAGGACATTTCTTACACGCAATTGTTTTATAAAGCTGGCCTATTTCCATTATGAATAATCATAAAATTGGGGGGTGAATGACTAAGGTAACTCCCCATTTGAAGCTACAAAAAGGTCGTGATTCATTTTTGGTCTCTCTATTAAGAAGCCTAGTCTCAGATAATTTGCAGCAAAGTTTTACCCCGGAGCAGGTTTCCTCAGTCATGTTAAAATCATGGAGAAAATCCTCCTAGGATTTAGAACTGAAAAATAGGCAGCTTTAATAACGGAAAGGCTGATGTGAAGAGCGGAGAAAGGCAGCATGGTTCTAACCATGTAGGGAAATGGGTGAGATGTTACTGATAAGCTCTGCAGTATTTTTATCCTATCATTTTCTGTGTTTGGAGGAATGAGATGAGCTTTTAAATTCTGAATGATTGTCTAGCAGCTGCCAGCACCAGGGCAAATTAGTGAGGGTTTTATTTTGCTGTTAACTTTACTCAGAACTCAGAGGCTACACACTTACAAGAGCCCAGAAGATGAAATGAAATCTATAGACAAGAGTGCCATGAACAGAACTGTGGAACTCACTACCTCTAGATTCCCTTTTATGACCTTTATGGACACTGACCTTCTTATCAATTGGGGCTGGGGTAGAGATGGGCAGGGCCCCCCAGATAGGGTTGCAACTTAGCTTCCCAGCACCATTTCTCCATTTCTCACCATCCTCCCTAACCCATCTCACCACATAACTTGTATTCCAATTATGCCAAACTGGGCACTGGTCCCAAATACACCACGTATTTTAACACTTTCCTTTCACCCACCTTTCCTATCTGGGTAAGTCTCAACTTACCTTTTAAGACTCATCTGTCTTGCCAATGGGGTTTCAGCCCCAGGCAAGTTCGCTATAGATTCAATGTGACCAAAGAAATTGACACCAAAACGTTCTTGGGGTGAAAGGGTTTATTACCCGGCTTGTTCTCCCGGCTGTAGGTCGAGCGCTAGCATCTCTGCCTCTGCCCGGAGCACCTGGCCAGCTCTCTACATAGCACAATAGCTTATTGCCTAAAGGTGTGGAAGCCGGAGGCTAGCAACAGACCAGTTACATCATCAGGTGGTTTAAGTTCAGTGAGGATCCTGGCCATGGGAACCCCAACTTCCCCACACATTTCCAGTGTGACTTTTTTCCAAACATCTTTCCAACTCCAAGTGATTAGTGGCATCTTTTTTCTGCTCTTCCATAAGACCCAGTCCCTGCTTCACAGTGGAGCCCAGACTGGAATGAGTTCAGTGTCAACAGACCTTGGTCATCCACCGAGGGCCCAGCACTTTACTCAGATGTCTGTACTGTCTAGCCCAGGGATTCTCCACAGTGGGAACATCGACAGCTAAGGCCGGAAAAGTACTTGTTGGGGGAGCCTGCTGTGCAGGGTCGGATGTTTAATGCCATCCCGGGCCTCTCTCCACCAGACGCCATTAGCACCACCCACCCCCAGGGGGATAATGCAAAACCACCCCCAGGTGTTGCCTAATGCGTCCGGGGGAGAAAATTGCCCTGGTTGAGAGCCACGGCTCCAGGCCTCATCTAGAGCCTGAAACAGACTAGGTGCTTGAGAAATATTTGCTGAGTTAACACATCAGTGTCCAAATAAATGAATAAAAAGCTGAGCGAATCAACAGATGAAGACCTTCCTGTGGATTTTACACATTCATCCAATCAAACCGAGAGGCTTTATTCCAGCTGCCGAGACTCTGTGAAGCGGATCTCCAGATCTGTGTCTGTCCTCTTTTCTCCTGTGCCCTTTGCCCCTCACTGTGGGCTCTTCTGCATTCTTGTGCTGTGTCCTCCTTCCTGCCAACCCAGATTCTAGACTCCAGGACAAAGAACAGCTTATTTACTTCAAAAAGCCTTCCTAAATTCACCCAGTCCTCAGTGATCTCATTCAAAATCCTCTAAATATTTGTGAATAGGGTGTACGATGGAAAATTATAATACATGTTATATATATATATATATATTATTTGTAAATGTATGAAGAATATATATGTCTATACACATACACACACACATACATGTATTATGTTTGGTTTTAGAACAATTTATCTTTTTGTTTCACAAACGTGTAGGGATTCTCTTCTCAACTGGAAGACTCTCCTTGATAGAGGGCTTGGAGTTTTTTCTCCCCCTTAGCATTAGCACAGGCTTTATGAACAACAGATGTTTAGCTTTTGCTTGAAAAGAATTTTGCTTTAAGCAACTGGCAGGTGTTTTAAATCTGTGTAATTTGTGTGGTCCTAACATAGTTTTGTTTTTAAAAGGCATAAGGCTAACTCTTTAATATCTTGCAGCTTTTAAGCAAACTCATTTCAAGGGGATTCTGCAAATATGAATAAAAGTAATTTGCAATGTTTGAGGACTTCTGTGAGAAGGCACTAAATACGATAAGCAATGAGAAGTGCAAAAATGGCTGCATTTTGTCTTAAATGCTGATCATGCTCAAACTCCATCTAGGCTTCTTTTTCCAGTGCTTGGTAAAACTGAATTTAAAACTTTGGTTTTTCTGGTTTATTCTGAGCTCCCTCAACACCCAAGCACCCTCCACTCCTCCTCAGGCCTGCTTGTGGTGAGTCATACATCCGCCTCTCCCCACACTCGTGTTTGGCAATTTGCTCAAACTTCAGTCCTCCTGGGTATTTCTTTCTGAAGTTTTTCTTGGAAGAGTTCATGCTTTACCCAAGCCTACTCACTGTGGGGCTTCTAATTCTCCGTGTTCAATGGCAGAGTCAAAGGAACACCCTTGGCATTGCATTTGAGCTCCCCATCTGTGACAGGGTAAATATAGAGTAGGTATGTTGGAATGGGGTGGGGAGGGGAAAAAAATGTTTCCAGCTTCACCACTAATTTTTGTAACCCTTAATAAAAAGATGCCAGAATGACTTTGCTCCAGCCTGTAAGCTGTGCCTTTTGGCAGAACGACCTCCTGCTGTTCTGTTCAGCATCTCCAGCATTCCCCAGGCGGAGGCTGCCTTAGTCTCTGGGCTGCACCTTTGACACCCCTGACACCTCGCCGGCCCTCTCCTCTATGACTGCCTTTGCCCTCCCACTGCAAATACGAACCCCAAATGCTTCTCTTGACCCTGCCTCCTCCCAGAGTACCCTCTTGATTTACTCCACCTCAGCACCGAGACGTCATTTTCCACTGACCATTTCCACATCACGGCCACTCCATCTGGCAACCTTGAAGTGTCTCTGCTCTACCCCAGACTCAGCTGCTCTTTCCCAGAACCCTGGACCTAATATCGCCATGCCATGTGATGCCCATTCTCCAGCTCCTTGACGCTGCTGCGGTCTTGGATGCAGCTGACTTGCCCATTTGAAGTTGTTTCCTGGCTTAGCTTTCAGTTTCTTGATTTTTCATCTCTGTCTATGCTTACACTCCTTCTTAGTCCCACCATCCATTTTATTTAAGTATAGTCGATACACAGTATTATATTGGTTTCAAGTATACAACATAGTGATTCAACAGTCATCTACATTATTAAATCCTGTCAACATAGAAAGATGTTACAGAACTATTAGCTCTATTCTCTATGCTGCACTTTCATCCCTGGGACTAATTTATATGATGATTGAGATTTTGTGCCTCTTTATCTCCTTCACCTATTTCATCCACCCACCCCAAGACCTTCCCCATGGTAACCACCCATCTCTTCTCACTGTCTATGAGTCTGTTTCTGTTTTGTTCATTTTGTTTTTAGATACTACATGTAAGTGAAATCATTTGGCACTTGTCTTTCTCTGCCTGGCTTATCTCAGAATAATACCCTCAGGGTCCATCCATGTTGTTGCAAATGGTAGGATTTTTTTAATGACTGAATAGTATTCCCGTGTGTATGTACCACATCTTCTTTATCCATTTATCTATTGATGGACACCTTGGTTGCTTCCATATCGTGGCTACTGTAAATAATGCAATAAACATAGGGGTGCAAAAATCTTTTCAAATCAGAGATTTTGTTTTCTTTGGGTAAATTCCTAGAAGTGGAGTTATAGTTACCATTCACTTTAGATGGAGGTCATTTCAGGGTTCTATCTTCAGCTTTATTCCTTTCCCCTGTTAATGTTCTCCTGTAGATGACTTCTTATATTGATGCCTTCAAATACCAACTAAATATAACAGCCACCAAATGCTTCTCTTCACCTTTACCATCCTCTGGAATTTCCAACCCTTGTTTTCAACTGCCTCCAGGTTTGCTGCTTACCAAGCATCTCAAACGAATGCATCATAGCCCAAACCAGATTCAGTCTCCTTCCTACTCCCATTTGTCCCTCTTAAACACTACCCCAAGCTAGAAGGTGATTTTTCTATCCCTTGTCTCACGAAAGGCTGATCATACTTCTGAAGTCTTTGATTTCATTCTTTTCCTGTTCATAGATGATTAAAAATTGAGTTCCTTGCCTCTTTTCTTGCTCTAGTGTATCCTTTCCTCTGTGGTAGGAATCCTCTGTGCAAGAACATGATATGATTCCCACTCTGCTGTCCTCAAAGTTCTTTGTTCAGAATGGCAGCAGGGAACCAAGTTCAAATTAAACCTGGAATTCAAGGTCCCCTGTGACCACAACTCTAACCCTACTTCCACAGAGCCTAATTTCTTTCCAATTCACCCACGGCAGAGTATGGTGCATTCTAGCCCTGCACATGCCACTTTTTCTTTTTCCACCAGGTGAGATCCAACTATTATGTCAAGGTTCAGCTCAAATGTCCTTTGTGAAGAACCCTTATCTTTGGCCCCTAAACAGAATTAATCGTTACCTTCTGTACAATAGCATTTTCCTTATAGTTCTGTTATACTGTAGTGGCTTACCAGCTAGTCACTGCACTTGAGGAGTCCATGGTCCAGTGGGGTGAACTTTGCCTTTCCATTTCTTAGTCTGTCACCCACCCACCCATCCATCCACTCTCCCACCCATCCATCAACTCTCCCACCCATCCATCAACTGGCTAGCATTTTGAGGCTAACAAACCTAAGACCTTCTCCAGTGCTAATATTCTATGATTTTGAACATTATTTAACTTCCCAAATAAACTGGATGTTATAGGCTAAGTAAGTACATGATACAGGCTTGTGTCATTCATGTCTTGATCATTGTTAAATTCTGAGAGCACAGTAGCTTAGGCGCTCAATGAATGTGCTGAACGAACGGGTGAGTTAATTCCTAGAAACTGAAGGAAGACTGACTTGGGCACAGTAAGTTTAAAAAACAAATCTCCATCTCCCAATTCTTAAACATTTTCTTGAAATAATTGTATTGAACTTTTGTCACAGTTGAAATCACTTCCTTCAACTGCTACAGATAATCATCAGTTACATATATATGTGCAATGTTCTCTACTCCACAAAGCATTTCCTGAGCAACAGAAATTAGCAGGGCCTCGCAGCAGCAGGCTAGCTGTCCTATAGAACACAGTCCCAGAGTCCATAGCCTGAGACTTACGAGGACCTAGACCAACACTCTCCTGCCCTGACGAGGCAACTATGTAGCAGTAGCATCTGGGTTTAAACTGTTAACCTCTGACTTTGCCAGTCCTTTCCCCATTTTTATCTTTCATCTGCTTATATATATATATATATATATTACCCCATTCTCACCTGCATTCCAATCCTATAACCAGACAGTATAGATGAGTGAGTAACTGGATAAATGTTCCCCTGGATTAGAGCCAATTTAGCCTTGATTAAATGCCCTAAACATTTTCAGATTTTCCATATAGGACTAAACTAGATACCAATCATGATGTTACTCTTCCTTTTAAATGAACCAAAGTGGCTTCAAGACAATGACCATGAGGATGCGAACACCTGTGGCTTTTGCTTTAAAGTCTTTATTATGTTGAATACAAAAGACAGAAGTTTCTAGGATATAACAGAGTTCTTTATGTGGAAACATTATTTTTTTACAAGTGAAAAAATAAATACCTCTTGGAATAAAGGCTTATATGCTAATATGTGCCATAAAAAAGTAGAGTTTTAATATCTGACAAAATGTCTGTGCAAAGAAACAAATGCATAAACACATCACTGCTACATTAAGGCAATATGAAAAGTATACTCAGAAATCTCAGTAAAGTGACAGTGTAGGTTTCTAGCTTTCACTTAGCTAGTATTGCACCCAGGGAGGTCATCTAGGTTTCCCGATGTCCTAGAAAACCCACAAGCTGCCCAGCATCCAAAATATCCAAGTGGGAGTGGAGACAGGATTAAGAACAGAGAAACAAAAGACCTTGAAACCCCTCTAAGACATATGGGGGGACAACCAAAAGTCAATACCTAAGCATTTACTGGGAAAAAAAGCACACATTATGTAGGATACTTATGATGACAAGGCTGTAAAAGGCTTGCGGGTCAGGAAGAAGCTGCAGTGGGGCGCCCGGAGACCCAGAGACCCACCCGGTCGTCCACTGCACAGCTTCATCCCAGCGGGCAAGCTCTGTATTTGATCTTGAAAGACTCCATCAACAGGAGGCCACAGACTGCTGACTCCTCCACAGAAATCTTATAACCAAATTGGCAGCACTTTGTAATTGAAAGGCTTGTGGGTAGGAGACAGGGAGAGAAAGGAATAGGAAGCCACCCACGCTGAGTTACCTGTTTTCCACTAGTCAGACCGGTTTCAATCTGAAGACTTTGTTATTAACCTTTTAAAAGTCACAGAACTGATCTTTAAATCTGCCTCCAATCATTCTTGAACAAGTTATAAAAACAGAAATGACATTAAAATGACAACTACTTCTTTAAGAAAAGTTTTCCTATTAAAAACATTCAGAGCTCCATGACCGTCCAAAAAGAACCAAGTAAATTCTTAAAACGAATTCTTACAAAATTAGTGGCAGGTAGGAAACTTACCTTGGGATACATCACGGAGACTTACAACAAACACCATTTCCCAAAAGGTACCCACTTTTTGGCTATGCTGCCACTTAACCGACATCAAAGATTTTACTCATTCCTTTACTTGGTCATAAAAAGAATGAAAAGTCCAGGGACGTCTGTGTCCCAGTGCTTTTCCCAGTCCCCACTCTGGAGGTGCTGACGCGACGTGCAGCATGTTCTAGTGGTGACGAGTCATATTCTTTTTACTCTTCCTTTTTTAAAAAAAATATGTTGCATGACAGATGAATGTTGGAGTATTTCCTTTCTCCGCAGCTCATCCTTTTTACAGTTTATAACAGTACAGCTCATGGAAACATGGCATGTCCCGGAGGCTCACAACAGATCAGATCACGGTCAGGTTGAGAAGACTGGTGTGGGTTGGAAGATAGACATGCTGCACGTGTTCCACCCGCGACCTGCAGACTGGACACGACTGGAAGAGAAAAGCCGACGGTACTATCAGGACCCCCGCGAGGGTCTGAGCCTTCAGAGCTCACCCTGGGTACCTGGTACGCTCCGTTTCCCCAATAAGCTATGGTCACAATGATTTCTAGCTTTCAATCGCTGGAGATCTTTGCTTTCTAACCAGCTTGAAGGTTTATCCTTCACAAGGGATTAAAAAATGAATATTAGGACAAAGTATAAATAGAAAGAAATTAATTAGGTTTTTTAGTTAAATGCTAAATGGGGCACAACGAGTAAAGTGATTACTAAAGACGTCTTGATGAGCAATCACACTCTACAGTGAAGTCCTATTTGGGAACCACAGATTATGACCCCGCAGGCTGGCGTCCCTGGGTTCATGCCACGTGGCCAGTGAGCATGGTTCTGCTCCTAGTCACAGGTCACAGCTTCACAGTGCTGGCTGGCTTCTCAGCAAGCCATGTCCCCTCTTCTGCCATAAGACATGAGGGTCAGACTATGTGGGCAGAAATGGCAAACCCATAACCACTCCTGGGGAAATACTCGTAGCAGCATGACCTACTCTTATGAAGGACACAGGCGTCCCGCTGGCTCAGTATGTAGCCCCCCTAACAGTTCTGGAATTAGCAGATTCTGAGGAACTAGGCAATATTTAGGGCTAATTTTACACAATTAGTGACATTTAGTAACAGCTCTGAGAAATGAAAATGAACTAAAAAAAGTTATTCTAAGAAGAAATGTAAGGTGCAAGAAAGGAAAAGATGTATTAATCTTAAAATTAGTTTGACTTGCTAAGTAAGAGCCAATCCAAGGGGCCCTGAGAGGTATAGGCAGTGATAAAAGGAAGTTATCACAAATAATCAGAGTGGACATCCACTCACAGATAAATTCAGTGTTAACTATAACCCGAAACTCTAACCCCAGTGATTTTAAGTAGTAATGACCACCCTCCTAAGTGTCAGAAAATGAGAGGCAACATGAAATGGGAGAGGTGGTCCCGAACCAGCCCCCAGGAGACCTGGATTTTCTGGTCCCTGGCTCAGCTACTAACTAGACGTGTTGACTAGTGAAACTGAACCTTGCTTCCAGAACTTGAAAGCCTATGATTCAGAAAATGTTTCCAAAGGGCAACACCTGTTAAGTCACCAAGTACAAAGAGCCTTTCCAGGTGGGGAGCCCCTCTCTCCAGCTGGCAGGCCCCCAAGGACTGCGGGGACGCCCCTTACCTGCAGCTGCATGGCGCAGCTCTCACAGCACACGGTGTGGCCGCAGGGACAGAAGGCCGAGTTGATCTCCGCCTCGCAGCACAGCATGCAGAGCATGGCCTCCCGCAGCTTCCGCAGCTTCTCCTGGAGCAATCGGGTCTGCTGGCAGCCGAGGCCTTCGCAGCTGCCGCAGTTCAGGTTGCTCTCCGAGGACTTGAGAGGCGAGTCTGGAGGGCTGGGGTTGCTTCTTGAAACCAGGTCCACGACGCCAGCATTGTACAGGGCCCTTCTGGCGTGATCATAGACCTCCTTTGACGTTCTTTTAATATCAAAGACGTACTTCTTGCCGAGGTTAATATTTTCATTCAGAAACAGAGATGCCAAGTGACCCTTCAGGTCTCGGCTGTACTGCATCATGACGGCACTGGTCACCGTGTCGCACCTGCGGGGACAGACGGAACACCTCAGTATGCACAAGCCTGGGCATCCCCACGATTCAGACCTCCACACTCTGCTGTAAGAGCGCTAGTGTGAGCAGACCTTTGGCATTCATATCTGTGGGCTGGCGAGTAAATCCTTCTGGTTTTTTGTGTGTTACACATCTCAGTGATCCTACCTCCATGTTTCTCAAGTGTCTCCGAAGCGCCTCTGATAACGCAGCTGTAGATGCAGAGGGCAGAGCATGCGCACCTCCACACCCCAGGCTGGGAGCTCTAGTCCAAACAGCTCATGGCGAGAAAAAGGGTATTTTTCTTCTATGTCTTGGCTTTATGTTAAAAATGCCTACGAGTTTTCCATTCTGCTTCACAATGTGTATGTCTGTTTTCACATAAAAAAGGTTAAGGTTGCCTGCCAATTAAATTTCTTGGCTGTAATCTTCCAGATATTTTAGTTAGATTACAACTCTGCTTTAAAGCATCCTCTAAAATGATGTTACTAAAAAAGCTTTACAACACAGTGAAGATTCAGGGTGGCAGCTCCCAGACAGGAGAGACGACCTAGGTCACCCTGCCGGGAAAGGGCCAAAGCCGCAGCGGAGCAGCCCACGTGCAGAGGTACCTCGCGGGGAGGTGTTATGAGGAAATCAGGTAAGAGATCAGCAGAATACGTTCGTGCAGCTCATACATTTGCACTTCCTTTGGGCAAAGCAGGATGAGGTAAAGGACTCCATGGCTAAGCAGAAACAAAACGTTTGAAAGCAGCTGGTTTCTTAAACTCCATACAAGATACACTGACATGTGATACCAGAGACTGCAGAAGCCCCACTGTCTGTTGCCTGAAAACCTCAGTGCTCGGGCAGATGCTGAGGTTACGGGGCGGGCAGCACCACGTGCCTGTAGAAAGCATGCGTCTCCGTGACCGCTCGGTAGAGCCCGCTGGCCGCCCTGCTGCTGATCATCTTAAACAAGAGCACGACGCTGTTCCCGGATTCCTTGGTGACAGTCAAGTACACATTCTTTCCTGACTGGGTGGCCATCTGCACCACGGGGTAAGCTATCCTGAAGGATGAAAAGAGAAATGTGAGCAGGCCCAGAAGGGGAGTTCGTCACTGTGTGTGCCTCTGGAGGATTCTCATGTGCTCATGACCTTGCAGATGCTCAGTCTGGGACTGTCGCATAAGTACTTTGCTCCCCAGTTACACAGGCACATTGAAAAGTGGCTGTGGGTCAGTGCAAGTTTGGGTGTGTGTTGTATGTGCTTTATTTAAAAAGTTATTTAAAAAATAACTAAATGGTTATCAAGGCCTGAGGAAAGTTAATATATATACCAAAAATGAAGTATTTTATTTCTGAAGGAGAGCTAACTGTCCAGGAAATCCCTCTCCACTATTTCCATGACCAGAGCTACCAAAGTACACACAGGCTTAGGACTAACAGATTTAAGAGTTGCATTACCTATTAATTGGGCTAAAGTCATCTTTGCAAATTGAGATTCCTTCCGGTCCAACCCCAATGAGGAGTCTCTGCCCCTCACTGTCCCTCACGGAATGCCATTCAATGCCGTAGTTGTCCATTGCCGAAACAATCTGCAGAACTTGGTATTCAGCCGAAGCCTGGCTGGTCCCCTCCAACTCCTTGTGCTTTGCAATAATGCTGCAGGGTCAAAAGGGCAGAGAGGGGTGAACGGATTTGGTGTGTGGAGTTAGATCTGTCCCTTTCCCACTAGTGAACTGTCCTGACGCTGCCTTTTATGAGTCACAAACATTTGCTGTACGTGACTCCTGTCTCCCTAATTCAGCAAACACACTGTAAAGCAGTCCTAAGACACTGATCAAGATCTCTTCTTTTTCGGTAGAAAAAACTATTGCGGATGCTGGATAGGGGTGAATTGGAAAAATTAAGGAAAAATCTCTAAAACGGTATGTAAGAAATTTATGAGGGCAGTTTTCATGCATTTGTTTACATGTACACGTTTCCTTACAATATAGCCTTATAAGGGGTTGATTAGGTCATTTATGACTGAAGAAAAATGCAGGATTTCCTTTTATGTATTGTGGCAGACAGCTCTAATACAGCCCTTAAAGTTCCCCTCCTCCTGGTGTCACACCCTGTGTGACCTTCTTGAGCGTGGCTTGGATTAATGACTTGCTTCTGACAAACAGAATATGGCAGAAGAGATGGGATGTCACTCCCTTCTGCGATAAAGTTATAAAACTTTGACCTCTGTCTTCTATGTTCTCTTGCTCCAACTTGGATTGCTTATCTGGGTGAAGCCAGCCCCCATGTTATGAAACAGCGGCGTGGAGAGGCCCAGGTGGTGAGGGGCTAAGCCTGCCCACAGCCACACGAGTCAATCCAGAAGCAGATCCCTCCCTCGGGTGAGCCTTCAGATGAGACTGAACTCCACCAGCAGTTTCTTTGCAGACCTTGAGCCCGGGCACCCAGCCAAGCCATGGCCAGAGTCCTGACCCACAGAACTGAGAGATTAACATTTGTTGTTTCAAGCAACTAAGTTTTGGGGTAACTTGTTA
This sequence comes from Smutsia gigantea, assembly GCA_032199065.1. Classification (NCBI taxonomy): domain Eukaryota; kingdom Metazoa; phylum Chordata; class Mammalia; order Pholidota; family Manidae; genus Smutsia; species Smutsia gigantea. The sequence goes on from JAVSCE010009115.1 coordinate 62,676, forward strand.
CCCAGGAATAGAGAACTAAGACACCTATGTTAGGTCTCTTGGTTTAATCCTTGCTGGGATGAAGAGAATGCAATACATATGACAGGCTTTTTATTTTAGATTTACAATCTTAAAAGGTCAGAGATTTTTAAATTCCTGTTATATAGCATTTCATGTCAGGGCATCTGCACAGATTATGTTTAAAAGTTTCTCAAAGAAAAGGCTACGAGTCTTTTGGAAATGATAGGCTAAATTGGGCAATGGCCTTGTCTTAACCTCACAAATTATCTGTCTATACCATAGATTCATTTTCTTCTGAAAACTCTTATACATTTGCTAGATCTCTACATATAATCAGTAGCCTGCATTGCAGCCTCACCTGTTCAAGGTGGCACTGGAGAGCTCCTTCGCACACAGCTCCTCATAGCTGTACTTGGCCGTGTTCTGATTATAGTCTCCAAATTTGGTCTGGGCCAGGAGGGCGCTGAGTTCGACCGCCTGCTCTGGGGAACACTGAAGGTGGCCTGCCAGGAGGGCCTCCTTGATATGCAAGAAAAAGATATGCCTGCAAAGCAATGTGAAAATGAGTTGAAACTGGGGGGCTAAGTCAAACTCCACCTGCTTAGCAATTTCACAATCCCTTTTAAATAAGGAAAACAGAGCAATTTAAAAAGCCACTTTGAAAATGCTCACTATTAAAGAATCCTTGTATTTTTAAACCACATTAAGGCGAAAAAAGTCCAAGGACTAAGTTTCTCTAGAATAAAAAGTATAACCCAAACAAAACAAAACAAATCTAATTATGACAAGTTCAGTAACATTCAAGTTACAAAATGTAAAATAGTTATACACATGTTTCTGCATTATAATTTTTTAAAAGAAAAGATCTTGGTGTGGAATTGATATCTTATCATCCTCATCTTTATTCAGATGACCCAAATGTCTAGTCTTAGCCCCAACATCTCTCTAAAGATCAAATGTCCAACTGCTTACAGACTTCTCCACGCGCATGTTCTTCAGCATCCCCACTTCACCTCCTTCAAACAAACTCACTGTCTTCCTTCGCAAACATACTTTTTCTCAAAGTGCAAACTGGAGATTCTTTTGTTATTTTTCCCATAGACTCACTTTTGACTTGTTATCTTATTTCCACCTACTTTCTGACTCTGAAAACTCTTGAAATCTAGTTCCATCCTTCCATTTTACCTCCTCTGCCCTACATGCTGCTCTCAACTGTCAGAGAACTTACAAAATCCTCTGCGCTAATCTCCCTTCTAGACTCTGTGCTAATCCACCTTCCAAGCTGCTTGCTTCGGGCATAAACTTGCCACTTCTCTGCTCAAAATAATTCATGGGATGGCCACCGTTTGCTGAGGAAGCACACTGTCAGCACAAACCCAGGGAGGACCCTCCACACCTGCCCCCAAATTTCCAGCCACATCTCCTGTCATTCCCTCCAGTCACTATGTTCCAGGGAAGGGAAAATCCCTCTTCCTATGAAAACATGAGCATGTTCTTGCCCGTTTCTCTGGTCTTGCTGCTCCTTCTGTCCCGAAGGGCATTCTTTGTGTCCCCTCATTTAGATACCCTTTTGTGTAAATCACATGCAAACAACTTACTCCTCTATTACAATATTGGACATACTCTAACTTCTAGTACAATTGGCTGCATGTAAGCTAACTTAAGGGCCTTAGCATCAGAGAACTCTGCAATAGTACATAAAACTGGATATTGTCTGTGATTAGTTTATATATCACTTTATAGTGTCCTTCCATCTTAGCTTGTCTTAACTGCATACAATACTATATTCTACATTCACTAAAAGACAAATCAGATTTAGAAACCCCTGGCAAACACAGATTTATTGCCTGCCAATCCATATTTTCCAAGATTCTGAACAGAGTACCTAAATTGCCATAGACAGACTCCTTTGATGACTTGTTACACCCTCTCAAACATGCTTAAATGCCACAATATCCCTTCCATTAACAAATGAATTACGACCACTGGTGCAGCTCTGAACACCGCTCTCTGAACAGAGCTTGTGAAATTCAGCTCCCCACTTCAGGGGGATGTCCTTATTCCAGTCCTCAACGCTGCTTTTATTTATTGACTCTTCTTGTGCTGACGGCCCAGGTAGAGAGTAACAGCAGCAATATAAGAGACGGAAGCTGAAGCACGGAAGACCAGAACTACAAGGAGAGGCTCTACTGGGAGTCTCAAAACGTCAGGCTGACAAGAGCCATTAATCTTTCTTTAAGAAATGTTTAAATTCAATGTTCTGTGCCTTCTGTAATGATAAAGAAATATTTAAAATCATCAGACTCTGCCAAGCACTGCAGTTTCTTCTTTACTCAACGCCTCTATGAAGAAACCAAAGTAAGAATGCATAACAGCCCTGAAGGAAGATAAGCATGGTTATTACCCCGAACACCTGCGAGTCTTTAAAGTATTTCTGACATACTGCTAAACTGAGAAGGGGGTTCCTACTGGGGCAAAGATATAAGCACAAAAATAACTTGCAGACGAGCTATGTGAGGGCGAGGCCTAACTTTTCATGTAACATGCTGGTGTTACAACACTACTTCCGCCCTCAGAAGGCTTTTTAGGTGACCACTCACAAAAGTGCATCTTGGTTAACATACCTCCGTCTCTGTATTTATCAGGGCCATGTTAGTAGGAAATGAAAATCTGAATATATGCTTAAAGAAGAAATTATGTGCCATAAGATTTTAAGGGTATCACCACAAATGCAGCCTTCTCAATTTAATGACTGCTTTTGTGAAAGTGTCTTTTAACTTATTTCCCAAGTATCAAGTTAGAGACTAGTTTCTGCTTTATTAATAAAAAGAGTAAGTATAGCCTATAAAAGAAGAGTTTCAAAAGTGATCCATTGTGTTTTCCCAAACTATGCATGTCTTCTTCTGGAGAGACAGCTGCCAAAATCAAAGGCAAAAAGGAGTAACAACATATTAACAGGTGTCAGCAGCCTGACAGGAATGTTGATCTTTTCTTGGTGGGTGAATCAGAATGAAAAAAAGGGGGCAGGGGACAACTGGCTTTTCTATATAATTCACATGTTAGGCTGGACTGCAATCAATATCCTGTAAGCAGAAAAATCCTCCTCTTTGCTGTTTACACACACTTTCTGATAGGGACCTTCCTGAGTGTTGCAGCTTCACGGCTACAAGGCTACCTTTTCAGTTCAAGTCAACAAATATTTGTCGTGCGGTGCCTCTGTGCCAAATCCTACACTGGGCTAACAGGGTGAACATATCTGATAGCTCCTTTTTAGAGAGAACTGACAACATTTTAGGTGAAGGAACATATACTATCAAAATAACTGGCCACAAACTGGCTTCTGGGGGACAAGTTTATGCTCTCCGGAAGAACACAATGGAGCAGCGACAGCAAAGGTCACCAGCGGCCGGGAGCCACCCACAAACTCTATTCAAGGTGCTCTTGCCAATGGGGAGGCCGGCCAAGCTCGGAGACATATCCCACAGGGAGTCCAGTGATGGCTCAGCAGTTAGGCATGGTATCCAACCAAGTGTTTTCTCCTATTATTTTCTCTCGCACCATTGGGCTTACAGCTGCCTGGTTCGTGGGCTTTCCCCTCTCCCTTTTTGTAAAGGTTATCAAAACAAGGAGACATGGTCAAAGAAGTCATGCCTGTAGTGAACTGGTTTTGTTTATTTACTAAAGATCAAAAGTGGTTGACATATCTAATTTAATTCAAGCTACATGACAGAATCACAGAAAGAAAGCCTGTGAAAACAACTATTTTTTTTTTGTCTTAAGCAAATACCTGTGAGTATGTCCTATAGATTAAGCTCAAAAGCATTTTCTAAACATTTTTCTGTTTAGGCCTTCTAAACCTTGAAATTCATGATTCTTCAAGTTTTACCGAGTTACTAAGAAAATGTATACTTTCATTACATGAATCAATTTGGGGTCTCGACATGAAACATTCTTGCTAACTCATGTCTTTGCATCCTGAATACAACTGAATCCACACTTACTGTAGCATTATGCAAGTTTTTTTTTAATGGAGTAAATATAAGGATATGACATATTTTAATTTTAAAAAGTCACACATTCTTAATATAGTTTTGTCTCAAAGTACTTCAGATTTCCTCTAATTTTAAAATTAATTCATTTCCTTAGCTTTAAGGGACAAAGTTAGGTCATTTACCTTTTAAGAATTATAATCAGAGAACTCCTCTAAACACTGGCTTGTCTCATAAAATAAAGAAATTATCTGATAATCAAAATAAATTACCTGCAAACCAGTTGGGAGTTGTTGATCTGCTCATCACGAATGCTTACTCTCAACTACTCCCCTCTAGTTGTCTTCCCAGGTATGTCATTCTGAAGAGCTTTTCGTGACATACATATAAAACAATTATACCCATATTCACTATTAAATTCAATATTAAGTAACCAACCTAAAGCATCTTTAAAATGGCTAAGTAGGTATTTTTGGAAACTTGCCAGTCTCAATAATTGAACTGTATTTCTCTCCAAGAGGCCTGACCGAACTTGGCCATCCATCCATTCATTAGTAATGGCTGGTTTGTCCCTCACCTAGTTAGGTCCCCCCTGAGATCACCCAGATGGTGGCCTCAGTCCAATGAGTCACCTAATCATATTAGTTTATTTTAAACCAAACGCTCACTACCAATTTATATTTAAAAACTATCCCATCAAAGCAGAATTGCTTTGAGTTTCTTGTTTTGCATCTTGGATGCCAGTGAAACAAAGACCAGTTCACGATGGACGACAGGCCTAAACATAAAGGCTAAAACCATTGTGCTTTTAGAATGACACAAGGGCCACATCTTCATGAGTTGGGGTAGATGAAGTTTCTCAGGAAACAGTCAGCAAAAACAGAAAAAGAGACAAAGGATAAGTCAGACTATACCAAAAGGCATCAAGAGTACAGGCAAGTCATGGCAGAAAACATTTACAAAACCTTTCTCTAACAAAAGACTGGTATATATAAAGAATTTGTACAGCTCAAATAGGTAACCACTCGATAAAAATGGATAAATGACTTGATTAGATACTTCACAAAAGATACATGAAAGGCCAAAAATAAACACATGAAAAAGTGTTTTAACATTCTTGATCAACAGAGAATTAAGTTAAAACCACAACACACCCACCCAAAAGTTGGTAGGGATGTGGTGAAACTGGACTACCATGCATTCTTGGGGGTGGGGGCAGAATGGGACAACTGTCTTGGGAAAAGGTCTGGCAGTTACTTATAAAACTAAACAATTACCTCCTCTATGACCCAGCTATTCCATTCTTAGGTATTTGCTCAAGAGAAACGGAAACCCATGTCTACAAAAAAAACTTGCACTTGAAAATTCAGAGCAGTATTACTCGCAATAGCTGGAAAACAGGTATTCATTAATTAATAGGAGTATGGATAAACAGACAACAGTGCATTCCTATAATGGAATACTATCCAGCAATAAACAGGAACACGCCACTCGTATATACAATGGATCTCAGAAAGTTCATGAAGAACAGAAGCAGCTAGACACAAGAGAGTATGCACTGCATGATTCCATCTACATGATGTATAATAGACATGACTAATCTATGCTGGAGAAACATACAAGCCTGGTCGTGGAGTGGGGTGGGTGGGCGGGCTGGGGAAGGAGGGTAGGGACCGACTGGAGAAGGGCATGAAAGAACTTTCTGGAGTGATGATAATATTCCACACATGTTGATAAGGGTTTTGTTTAAACAGACACATTCATTTGTCAAAACTCATTATAGCTAGGATTTCTGTATCTCATATGTAAATTTTATATATTAAAAGAACATAGGCAAATACTAAGTTTTAGTTAATGATACGCACACTGAAGTACTTTGGGGAAGAATACTTACAACTTATTTTGAAAAGCATCAAAAGAGGGATGGACGGGTGGGTAGAGGGATCAGTAAATGGGTAAACATGTATGTGATAAAGCAAGTATATTAAACTATTAATAATAGAATCTAGTTGGGGGTTATTAGGTATTCAGTAAAAATCTTCAACACTTCTGTATGTTTGAAAATTTCTGTAATAAGAGGTTGAGGAAATAATACTAGTAAAAATCCCTTAGGGCCAAGGTTCTGAATTCAAATGCATAGTACACCTAAAAGGAACCATCAAACCTCCTACACTTTATGGCAGGTTTGCAATTGAAAAACCTGTCAAAGCTAGATAATTACCAAATCAGGTGTCTATTCCAGCTTAAGGAAATCCTTGTCACAGTCCAAAATGGGAATCATGGATAAATTTGCTTGTCCTCAGGCTCCAAAGCAGTTAAAAGACATGGAGTGCAGCCGTACAAGGGATTACAACCCACCCTGGAGGAATACTATTACTTGGGAGCATCGAGCCTGCACTTCTAAAAAATATGACTGCTCACTCACAATAGATCCCTGTCCTGGGCAAGTCACAATCCAGGCAGTCCTACAGTTTAAAAGTGATCACTACAATCTGTTTCTCAGCAATCTAGCAGTGCTGGGAGTGCTATTAGGACCAGGAGAGGTCTGAGACCAGGCTGCAGTGGGACATTAATTCAGAGAATAAATGTACCTGGTGCCCCTGGAGTTTGCACCACTGGTCACCCTGAGTCTGATGCTAAGTGCCATCTAAACATTCAGATTTATTTAAAATGACATATTCAAAACTGAAAGTTCCGTTTGGTAACATAAAGATCAATTTCTCAATGTTCCTTGGATATTTCACACAAATATGTGAAATTCAGAAAGAGACTGAAGGTGCCCAGAAGGGATATCTGTGGCTAAAATAAACAAACATATAGTAACACAAGCACCCTATATATCTGAGCAAAAAGAAAAACAGATAAATTAGAATTCAGAAATTTCATTAATACTCTCTTTGGAAATCATATACAAGTCTGTCTTGACTCTTTTCACTTTTCTGGGGCCTATTTTGTGCTTGGGCATTACAAAAAAAAAATGAATGCAACATTTATCTCTTAGACAGTTATGAAGAACATACATAGCACCTTTATAACAAATACTGCTACAACGGCATCCCACAGAACTCACCCATCCCGGATCTCACAAAGGCAAATTAGGTAAGCAATCTTTATCAATGCTGACAGTGTTTTTAAAGACGTGGAACATGATTACAGACACTGGCTAGCATCAGTGTGATTCAGGCTCTGCACTGATTTGAAATCACCACCTCCTATCTGCCATTAGTTTGCATGTGGCATTTGCTCTGTGGTTTTCAATAATGCCATCTTCCAAGATTTGTCACATGTCTAAGTGAGTTCTGTTGGGAAACATGGGGAAACTGAGTCTAATACATACTTAAAACCTACAAATTGATTGAAATTAGATAAAGGAAGCCTTTAGCCTGAAAATTACCTGGACTTCACAGAAGGTCCAGCAGAGCGGTGGTTCATTTTAAATAAGAACCAACAGCCGCAATAAACAAATAGCCTGGGGCAGGGTGTGTGTGGGGCGGGGGAGAGGCGGGAGGCAGCAAATGCCAGTACCAGCCAATTCTTAACAGAGTAATCACTTCGAGACACTTTTTAACGGAAGTATTTCTTTTAGATAGTCTCAAACTTTTCAGTTTATAGAAGCATATGGGCAAACATTTCAGTATCTACAAGAAAATTTTAAGTTAACTCCATTTTTATTTATTTCCAAGTTCTTAATTCATTGATTTAACAAATATTTATGCACCAGTCACTTGCTAGACTCTGGGGATACAGCTGATCACCTTCCTGCTTAATGCAATTTATATTATTAGTGTGGCTGAGATAAACAAATTGTCATATAAGTAAGCAATGTTATATGTTCATTAAATTCCACATAGGAAGGCTACACAGATGTCCAGGAGTTGGGTCTCCAGAGCAGACCAAAAGGGGGCTTTCCCCAGGAGTGATGACTGAGCTGAGGTCTAAAGGACAGTGGGACTTGACGAGGGATGAGTCACCACATCACTGAAGTCTTGATGAGATTCGCCATTCAGAATTACACTATATCTTTGAACATTTAGTTCAGGACTCCAGCCGTGGTATTGGGGTTTTCTGGGAAAGACAATTCAGCAGAGTCTTCCCTAAGCAGAAGCAGGGGCTGTAGCAAAGACCGCAGCACTATGCTGAAACGTGCCAAAGTCAGGTAAAACAGATTTTACTGGCAGTGGGTGGTGTGATTACCATCTCTGAAGACAAAGCATATGATTCCCTAATCTCTGTTTTTGAAAATGTTGACAAAATCTGGTCTGAATTGCTGCAAAATAACCGATAGCCTTTGAAAGGCAAGAATTTCAAAGATGATTGTTACTTCAGATCTACTTTCAGAATATATTAGTTTCACTTTTAGTCTTAATCCACAGCATGGCAAACATCTGTTGCAAATACCTGCAGTTTCCATCTTTGAAATGTGCCAGCTGAGTCTAAACAAGACTCTCTGGTTACTTTCCAGACACTCCCATTCATGAGCAACTAATAATGTGAGTAAAGAACCAAATCTAAAATTAGGCCAAATCAGAGACTAGATTATCTATCAATCTAAACAGACACTTGTTGTGTTTTTTCTGTCTTCAGATAAATGTATTTGGGAAAACATTAAGGAAAATGATAGAGAGAGGAAGCAGAAGCAAAAAAACTTCTACCGCTGGAAGGGATTTTTAGAGACAATCTCTTCCTTTCAACTGTGCTGAAGAGCTGGGCTCAGTCTTGGAAGTCCGCGTGTGCTGGCAGTTGGTGGCAGAGCTGGATGTAGAATGCAGGGTTTCAGCCTGGTCCCCAGTACTCTGTTACAAACAGGCCTTCCTGCTTGTCACTGTCTCAGTGGTTTCCCTAATCTGATGCAAACTAACACATTAACTGTCCCCAGTGGGGCCAGCTCTACTGTGAGCAGGCTGCTTCAATTCTCCACAGAGGTCAATGAGGCCAAGACATTTCAGCACCATTTAATAAACTGTCCAGACATTTTAATATACTAAATGTACCCTCATGACTTGACTTAGAGACAGTACAAAACCACCTCTCATACCTGGACTGGCAAAGCTGAGGTTAATGACTACATAAACAGATCCATTTTATATTCATGGCATTTTATATAAACATTATCTAACAAATAATTAAACACTAAAAAGTTTATCAACCAGCTTTATCGTACCAATATAACATTAGGGAAAATAATTTTTGTTCTATAGTGTTATGCATAGAAAAACAGTGTTAATTGTAACTAATCTGGACCCAGTACAACTTCTGATCCTAATTAGAAGGCACAAATGCTAACTATAAATCACTTTATCTCATTATTAAAGTAAAATGCTATATAAACTTTAGGCGGCATTTTCTTAAACTTCTGTATCTCAGACAACTCCATAAAAACAAATAAAATTCATCAATATTTTAAAAGCAAATCACTTAGATCACACTAATTTTTCAGTAACATTTCAAAAGGAATTAGAATCAATTAAAATTACTAGTCTCTCTAGGTGTGTGCATTCTGAGTGCTATTAAAAATGAATCTCAAGAGTCAAAGTAGGAAATTTGATACCAATTCTAATTCACAAACTATCTATTTCTTACATGAATAAAATGGATTTGATAATAGTTATTAGCTCAATTACAGGAAAGCACAGGTAAAGACCATCTAGTAGTAAATTCTATGATCTGTAAGCATTCATAATACAAATGCATTATACTATTATGACTGTAACCATTGTTTAAATGATGTATTCAGTCTTCCACACTTCTTCAGATTTAAAAAACATATTTGTCAGCACAACAGATTTGCATCTGAAGGCCCTGAAATAATCACAAAATCATGATAAAACTACATAATGAAAATTCCAAAATATTGTGTTTTATATACACATTTTCCCTTTACTGAAAGTTGTCACACTGAGTACAAAGTAGGAGCTTCACAAATTAGCTTTAAGAAAAAATTAACCTTAATCTAAACTAAGAAAAATTAATAGATATGTAAAAACATCCTTAAACATGCAATCACTTGAATATTTTGCAAGACATTTTCAGAAGCACTAAGAATATAGTAGCTTCCCTTAGAAAAAAAAATTGACCATCTCCCTCACCCTCCAAATCTCCTTAACAAGGCAAAGCAGATTTCAAATTCAAATGAGTAGTTTCAAAACATGTTTCTATCAGTCCTTTAGTAAAGAAACAAAAAAATGACATGTTAAAAACTTAAAGGATCCTGCTCACTCATCATTACTCAAAATTGCCACACGTACATTTTTCACACCCATAGCAAATTCCCAAAGGATTATGAAAAACATTAGACTTTGGAGCCCAAGTTTGCTGTGTTTAAAAGCAGTCTTTTTCCCTTACTTTGTTGTTGACATGTCACTGTAAGATTTAGGCCTCCAGCATGTCAGCAATAAGGATCCAACATCAGTTTCCTAGTTTGGCTCATCCTTGAGAAGTTATTACAGTTGGTACAGAGGGGAAAAACACTTTCTGTTTGAAAACAGGAAACCCCGTAACTCCAGCTGCCTACCACTACCGGTGGGGTTCTGGAACTAAGGAGACAAACTCAGCAATCTAAACTCAACAATCATGCGTAACGTTATCTGTAGGTTAGAGTTTGGTCACACTGGCCTTCAAAGAGTTCTCTTACGAAGTTCTCAAGAAATTCAACAATTTTAAAACCTCTGCATTTGGTCCCGCTCAGACAGCTCTTCACTCCATACTGTAATCTGACACGAGGCTGAAGAAGTTGACTAAGTAACCCAAGAGGAACTGTTTCCTGCTTTCTGCTATAACAGTGTGCAGTGACCTACAGTAACACTGCTGAGGCAGAGGTTACTCTCGGGCACTAGATGCTGCTATCAGGAAGTTAGTGGGACCTTGTTTTCTTTCTTCCTTTCTTCTCTTTTTATGCGTTGTGGCACTGATCTTGTTAGTGAGAATTCAACCCTGCTCTCCCACTGTTTATATAGACAAGAAAATCCATGAGAAGAATTGGAAAATGTACCCCAGGCCAACTATGCAGCTCCCTCTTCAAATCAACAAAAGGGCTGTGCCCTGGAAAACTTCTCTAAGTTAGGAACAACCAACTCACTCTGTATCAAAACAAATCTGCCTGTGAACATCTCTGGGAAGGTGCAAGGGCCCTTCCTACATGAATCAATGGTCTATTGGACACTGGTTTATTTTCGCGTCACTTTACCGAGTCTGCTCCTGTAAGATGAGATGAGGCTCCACGAAGAACTTGACTCTCAGTTTAAGGCGGTAAGGGGCTAGCCCGTCCATCTGCTGGGAGATCCGATTCCTCAGATTGAGCCATAAGCTTTCACCTTTGCTACCCGTAAACTGCAGTCCAAAATAATCCACTTCTATAATTCCCAATCGCCTGCACACCTAAAACAAAAACGAATGCAGCAGGGGTGAGCAAGTGGTCCACGCACTTCGGGCAAACCCAACGACTCCATCTGAGCCCGAGATTCCTGACTACTTTTTCCAAAGTTCGAAAACGGTGTTACAATTCCTTTTGCAAGCTGGAAGAACAGAGCACAAAGGCTCCAGCATAGAGGATGCAGCATAGAAGCTCGCACTAGGACAGGGTTACCGGCAGGCGAGAAAAGGCAGTCCTCAAAAGTAGCCTGCAGAAAGACTGAGGGGAGAACCTACAGGGTATTTTCCTTCTTGTTCCCGTCCCCCGACTTCCCTCCGCCACACGCTCTGCACAGCTGGTCTGGCGGCGTACTCTCGGGACAGCTTTAACCATCTGGACTCCCAAAAAAAAAACAAACACGCTGAGGAAACACGCCACAAGTGTCAGCTCAGCTCCACCGGAGGTTTTTCAAACATCTCGGGCCTGGGGGCTTGGGGGAACGGCGTCTCAGCTGAGATCCAATTTGCCGTCTGCCACAGAACGTGTTGGGCCCCGTTCCTCCCTCTCCTCTTACAGAAACGCCGCTTCAGGACAACCGGGGAGGGGACCCCCGGCGTCCACGGTCTTCTCGGCCCCCGCCGAGCGGGAGATAAAAGTGAACGGTCCATTTGAGAAGCAGCATGAAACACTGGCCAGGCTTCTCTGCAGAGCAACCCCTAGGACCCGCGCCCTCCCCCAGCCACCTCACCCCGGGCCGCGGAGGGCGACGCAGGCCCCGGGGGCCCCGCCAGGCGGCAGCCCGCACACACCTGCGGCAGGTGCGGGGCCGCCCTCTTCCGGGGAATCACCGGCCGGGGGCAGGGGGCAGGCCTGCGGCGCGGGGCCGGGGCTGCGTGCCCCACGCGGGCGGGGAGGAGGCTCCCCCGGCCGC